>JANAVB010044939.1:5000-7500 GCA_029216955.1 Iris pallida | reverse complement strand
GTACAACCTCGTAGTTTAATACTTAGAGACTAGAATTGATCCCCATTTGACCAGGTTGACTATATTAACCAAAAATTAACTATAGGTCAACCATTGGCTTAGTTTGACCCGGATTGAATTAGAACTTGACTAGTTGTCTTTAGTTTGACTTTAATTTGACTTTAGTTGACCTAGTGGACTTGTTGATTAGACTTGGACCTAGAAGGACTTAGAACTATCTAGAATGTACTGTAGATTACTTTTATTTCATGTTAGACTCTTTTGTGACTTGTGATTGCTCTAAATAGGACACTGTGACTCCAGTTGGGCATCTACATTTATCAGCGGCTTGGATTACCAGGCGAGTACATTCTCTGATCTTTTCATGCTTCTTTGGATATGTACTCTTGTTATAGACTAGTATACTTGATGCTGACACGATGTTCACACGGATCGGTACCCTATGGATCTTTTCATGCGATGTTATCCCCTCGGATACATCGAGTATGTCATGTTTCATGTACTTTATCATGTTCATCATGTGCTCTATGTATTCACTTTTATCCATGTACACTCATGTGTTATTCATGTACACTCATGACCATATGAGCCCCATGTATATAGTAGTTGTTATCCATGTGCAATAACATAACATGCTTCGATCCTTGTGTATTGGTTGGGGGCAGGGAGAGTGTAGTTGGTTATGTGATCATTATCCCAGTAGTTATCCATGTGCATTCCATAGTTTTATCCATGTGCAACCCAAGCTGTTTACATAACCAATTCATGCTCTGATTCACGTAGAAGGTTATATTCTTTATTTATCATATTATATCATCAGTTATATCTTCTCTCCTGTTGATTTCTCTTTACAGCGTTTCACGTATAATTTTTTTATAGCTTGCTTTATATGTCTATTCCTGATATGAACTGTTGTGAGAGATATGTGCTCGTTCCTGTCCTGATTGGACCCGTTGATAAAATTTTACAGGTACTTGGAGTTCACAGTTAGCATAGAGGACACTGGTAGAGCTTGGAGTATTAACCTAGAGGTTGTTCATTTTCTGTATTGTTTGTCTTAGAGTTGTATTGGAAATCTTGTGTTGTTTAATAGAACTTTCTTTACTATCACTCCTGATTCTCTCTCTTGTGGATTATCTTATCTATTTCATCGTGCTGTTATCTATCTTTAGAGTTGTGATTGAGATAGTATCCTTATGTGTTTGTCCTCCGTCTGGAGAGTATAGCATATTGTTTTAGATGTGACTATAACCTAGAACAGTGTTCTACCGTCGACACTGCGGCGTAGGCTGGACGTACCCACGTCTCGTGCCCTAACGTTAGGGTGCGGGTCGTGACACGTTTCTAGTGGTGGCCCATGCAGGTCGAGATTCGCATTTGTGCGATTTTGTAGTAGCACGACGACTTAGTTGTACTGCTACGAGCCTGCTATAGAGTATAAGAAATAAGGTGTTAGAATTAGAGATACTCAATCACACTTTAGATCTTTTGAGAGATTCCAGGAACGACCCTTGAGAATCTCATTACGAATTTCAATTTGAATTCCTTTTCCTCTTGAATTTGATCTTGATTGGTTCATCTCTTTTGAGCGAATCTTCATTATTCCTCCCTTACCATTATTTCTTGTATTCCCATTTTCTTAAACTATGTCGTACCTGTATACTTTGTAACCCTTGAGTCTTCGTATTTTTTATGGAAAATGTTGAGGAAGTGTCGTAAATCATGTAGCTCGGAAATGATTGAACTGGTTATCGTGTGATGATTTTGTAGGAATCCAAAAGGTTGGATGTTAACATGAAAACTTGAGAATGATATGTGGTAAAGGTCTAGGATGAAATCAAAGAGATGTATACTACCAGTCTGGAAGCAAACCACACTTAGAGAAAACTTGGTATGAATAATTCGTAATTGTATTTCAAAACTGATGAGGATATTCAAGGTCAACTTAGTTTGAGAACTTTAAAATTTTGGTTATTGATTCTCGGACAGTTTTACCCTAAGGCTTTAAAGAAGGTTAGTAATTGAAAAGAGAATTAAATGGTATTCAATGAAGATATGAAATTGAACAAGATATTGCAAGGAAATGACTAGGGATAGAGAGGACACAAGGCTATGGAAATTTGGACATTGTTGTGAAATTAAAAAAAAATATTTTAGGAGAATAATATTCATGGGTATATGTCGAAGAAAATATGAAGGTTGATTTTACGACGGAAAATAAATTTGTAAGGCCTAGAGGTTTTGTGAATCGAATGATACGAGAAAACAAATTTTAACAGTTTAAAGATCTCATAAACTTGAGTTAGAGGTTTCAGATCTAAATTGGGACAATGTGAAGAAATATGGAAATTGATTTAAAATGAATAGTATTGATTCCTAATAAGAAGGGACATGCTTCATGAGAAATGTTTTGGAAATTTAGAATCCTGCCTATGATGATCATGGTAAGGATTTAGATAACGGAAGGTTGTAAAATATGGATGGTAAACATATGAGGATT
>JANAVB010044938.1:0-42099 GCA_029216955.1 Iris pallida | reverse complement strand
TTTGTACTGGTGCGTGACAAGTTAAGTTCCAAGCTCTCATTTGGTTGAATGAGTTTATATGACTTAGTTCATGAATGTTTCTAACCATCCTAATGAATTTCAAGCGAGAAATGACAAGCATAATGTAATTTACGTCGGAACTTACCCCCGGCGGACCGCATCGCGCCTTTGAGACTTATCATGTTCTTCCCTGTTAGTTGTTATTATTTCGTATGCAATTTATGTTCGTGAAGGTCACTGGAACCACAAGCCATTTTGGACTATAGCTGGGTTAGACGGCGATCCTTTCAGCGCGGGTAGCGAGCCCCGCTGCAAGTTCTCCCGACCGACCATATTTTTGCTTTCATCGAGCACATCTATCTTTTGCTTCCCTCCTAGGCCGAAACTATCCCGTGTCTCGGGGTATCGCTCGAGGAAGCCGTTCCTCGTGCACGAGTTGTCCAATGACAGTACAAAGACAATTCTTTTTAGTTATGAAGATATAGCCTACATTCTCTTTGAAACTTGTTCATTTTTATCATGTTCGTGCCCTTGCATTCATTCTTTCATCCGCATCAACACTACCGATTCACCTAAGAAGGGGGTCGAGAAGAGAAGGGTCAGCCACTCACCTTGAGTTTACTTCGACGAGGACTTTGTTGGTCGTGCTAGACGTCGCCTACACGATCACCTGAAATCGCACAAGCAGCCGATTAGAACACTGCATTATTCATGGAGTTCGATAGGAAATGCGAGTTCGAAATGCAAGCCATGAAAACCATCGAAAATATTCACGAAAACGCATTCAGAAAACAAAACCAAAAACCAACGCAAGCGGCGTGAAAAGCAGAGCAACGGGAGGTCTCTCCCGACTCAGCCGCAGAGTCAATCCTCGAGGCGCAACCCGCTGAATATGAGACTTGGTTCCGAAGAAGACATTCCATAACGAGGAATGAATCTTAATTCAACCGTTCCCGTTCGATCGACTCGGTCGATCCCGACCGAATCGATAGCGACAGTGTTCCTTTTTCGTGCACCCCGTGGACTGAGTACGGGCACGATGTAGGGACGGGGCACTACAGGTGATACACCAAATGGATGTAAAAACTGCATTCTTGAATGGCGAGCTGACCGAGGAGATTTATATGCAACAGCCAGAAGGATTTATCGTCAGAGACCTAGAAGACAAAGTCTGCAAGTTGGTAAAATCTCTATACGGCTTAAAGCAAGCTCCCAAAATGTGGCATGATAAGTTTGACAAAGTTCTAAGGTCAAACGACTACAGGGTCAGCAAAACAGACAAGTGTGTCTATACTAAATTTGCTGACGGAAGAGGAGTCATCGTTTGTCTGTACGTGGATGACATGCTAATCCTAGGTACGGATATAAGCTGTGTCACTGAGACAAAAAAGTTCCTCTCGATAAAGTTCAGTATGAAGGACTTGGGGGATGCTGACGTTATCTTGGGACTCAAGATCATCCGGACAGACACTGGATTGGCACTGTCACAATCTCATTACATTGAGAAGATGCTCACTCGATACGGGTATCATGATCTTCCTATTATTGATACGCTGTACCGAAGTGATCAGAAGCTGGAGCCAAACTCGAAGGAAAGCGTCAGGCAATTGGAGTACGCTAGCATCATCGGGAGTTTGATGTACGCCACTACTGTAACTAGGCCTGACATAGCTTTCGCTATAGGAATGCTGAGTCGATTCACAAGCAATCCAGGCGCTGAACACTGAAAAGCTGTGAAGCGTGTTATGAGATATCTCAAGAAGACTCAGACATATGCACTGTACTTCAGCGGAGAGCCGCCGGTAGTAGAAGGCTTCAGTGATGCCAGCTGGTGCTCAGAGTTGGAGAGCGAGAGGTCCACTGGTGCATTCATTTTCACAATGGGTGGAGCTGCTATCTCATGGAAGTCGAAGATGCAGACTATGCTCTCGCGGTCTTCTATGGAATCTGAGTTCTTTGCACTTAATACCGCAGCAGATGAAGCAGAGTGGCTTCGGAAGCTCATGTACGATCTTCCAGCGCAGATACCGGCAATTTCGATATACTGCGACAACTAGGCAACTGCGGCGGTGACATCAAATGATCTCTTCAACGGAAAGAAGAGAACTGTGCGATTAAAGCACATGGCAGTGAACGATCTCATCAAGAGAGGTGTCATTGCAGTAATCGATGTTCGGAGTCAGAAGAACCTGGCGAATCCGTTTACGAAGGGCCTCAAGCGTCAGTTAGTTGAGGACACAGCAGGAAAGATGGGCTTGAAGGCATTCTGATAGTATATTTTTGTAATCCTACCATAAAGTTTTATGTTATTAGTTCAAAGAAAAATCTTCTAGACATCTAACTTTTGGTTCAAGGGATGACCACTGACTGAAAAACTATCAGGTAACAGTGGGTACTTGTTCTTGGGAACATGGAAGGGTTACGAACCCATAACCACTGTTGTCTACTATGTATTTTTTGCGAAAAACGGATCCTGTGTTGAGGGTGGCTTAAATGCCTTAATAAGTTCTCAGGCAGAGTGAATGCCTGGTGTGCTTTACAGGAAGCACGGTAGCGCAGCACTACAAGGAGTAAAACTTTGCTACAGTGGGATGACTCCACCATGAGGTTCCCAGGTAGGGGTAATGCCTCGGCTTTGCAAGCCAAGTCATAGCGGCGTAGCACCGCAAATAGGCAGTGTCACTCCCCGTTCCCAGAATGAGTATTTTTATACATGTACTACTCAAATGTATTTATTTAATATTTATCATGTATTATTCTGTATTTAAATTTCTTTAAATTCATGTTAATTAATTATCTGTATTTTACTTTCTGCTTTTATTTCTCTGCTTTAGCTAGACTTGGGTTCGGCTTGGTTTGGTTTAGTTAGTTGGTTCATCATGAACCAAACCTAACACCCCCACCTACCACCACCTTTTCATTTAAAGCCAACCCCCCTTTCTCTCTTCATTATTTTTCCTTCACCATCACTCTTCTTCTTCTTCCTCATCACTCCCTCCACCTACCAAACCGTAGGCAAGTACAACTTGCTTCCCATGAGAACCCATGTTTTTTATAGTTCATTTATCTTCCTCTCATGATCCTAAGAGAGTTTAGAACTTGGCATTTTTCATTTCGAAGTCTTAATTTTTGTAGATCTAAAAATGAGTTATTTCGGATTTTGGTGGTTTTCATCTATCAAACTTCTTTGTTTGCAAGTTTTGATGGTTCCATACTGTAGGGAATTTTATTCTACCCAATTTTGACCTTTGGAAAGTTGGATTTGGACTTGTTTTGACCAAGTTATGGACTTTTGAAGCCTTGGGTGCAACCATGGAGTTCTTGCTGTTTTGGAGAAGACAGTGAGCAGTGTGCGCTAGCTTTTTAGCTTGTGCCACTAAGTTGCGCGCGCTCTTTAGCGTAGCACAGTTTGATTCATACGCTGCCTTTTGGAAGCGTATGACTTGCGTACGCTGGCTTGGATAGTAAGGAGTCGTAGGAGTTCATACGCTGCCTTTTGGAAGCGTATGACTTGCGTACGCTGGCTTGGATAGTAAGGAGTCGTATGGAGTTCATACGCTACCTTTTGGAAGCGTATGACTTGCGTACGCTGGCTTGGATAGTAAGGAGTCGTATGGAGTTCATACGCTGCCTTTTGGAAGCGTATGTCTTGCGTACGCTGGCTTGGATAGTAAGGAGTCGTATGGAGTTCATACGCTGCCTTTTGAAAGCGTATGACTTGGGCGTTGACGCTACGTACGCGCTGGCTTGGATAGTAAGCAGTCGTACCTGACTTGAGCGTAACTTGACTTAAGCGTAACCTCACTTGAGCGTAGCCTGACTTGAGCGTAGCCTGACTTGGGCATAGACCAATCTCGGCGTAATCTAACCTTGTTGTTTCTATTTGCTCTATAATAGTTGACTTTCATGCCTTGGTACAAATTAACATTGATGGGTAATTTTACTAATAATTGATCATGTGTTCCTAGTTGGAACTGAGAGACTGGTTAGTCGTCTTATTGAATTGAATGAATGAGACACGTTCATATTAACTATGAACTATTGTAATCGACTGGCTAATTCCGAACATCGGCATACAGACACATGCATGCTTCAATCTAATTAATTAATTATTTATTTTTTTCTACAAAAGCAGCATGTGTACTTTATGGTCAAGACATGATTTTTCGTGGTTAGATTTGATTGTTGCATTACGCTATGTGAGACCTACAACCTAGTCGCACGGGTATCGTTATAGAGTTGCGCATATCGTACCCCGTACGAACGTACTCATTTGAATAACCATGATCCACGGCATGGGATTTCACTTAACATAGAGATTATTAAGTTAAATAAAATAATAATTGCATTGAGAGAATGGATTCCCGAGTTCTTACATGGCAGCCCTCTTGGGACTATTAAGTGCCCGACAGGTCGGCTGGTCCCCACAGATACTGCAAGCCTGCCACACGGGCACGGAGCGGTATCTGGTTATATTATTTATTGTATATTATATATTGAAGACGGGCGTCCTTCTGGGACTCGTCTAATTCATGATTGGCGCAATTGATTGACTGGATAAACTAGACTTGCTTGCACATAGTGAGAACTGAGGAATCTTTTATTGCATATTCCAGGATAACTTGGAACACACTAGCAAGCCGTAGTAGTTGAATGGCCGTTTAAATTGATTTGTTTGTGTACTGTACCTACTCTGTTACCTAACTAAGATGATCAGAATGCCAGGACATGACGGGCCAACTTCTGTCCTTGTTTGGGTGGAAGGTTGGTTCGAAGTGTCGTGATGTTATGAGAATCCTAGTGGCAAGTAGAGATCTATTTATCATATTTCTCATTACTGGTTTTAGTTCTCATGTCGTGCTTCCTTGTGGTACTTGCTATTAGAGGTCTAACCTCTCTGGTTTTGCATGGCCAGATTTAGAGCCGGTTCCCGAGGACTCAGCTTACTTCTACCTCCAAGATGGTCAACACTAGAGGGATGATCGCAGGAGGACTCGAGTGGGTTTCTTACTTTCCCGCTCGTTTTGTTATCTACTTTATACCTTGCCGTTTGGCACCGACATGTTAGTCGGATCGTCTTGTACTTACTTTTACATAATTGTAACTAAGTCAGACTGCAGCTGATAACAATTATGTATGCCTTGCTACATCATCTGGCTATGTTTTGTAAAGCCAGATATCAAAGAACATTTTGACTAAGCGTTTGGGACGCCTTACTGCTTTATCTTATATGTTCTCTATTTTTGTTTCTTGTTTGAATGATTGAGACAATAGATGTGAAGTGACCATAGTGAGACTTTCATGTAGTATGCACCCCCTCGTCTTGTAGACAGCATTGATCGTATTATACGGTATTCATCTACCCGTAATACGTAGCTGGCTGAGTCATTCCCCCGCTCTCCAGTATTCTGGTTCTGGGGCGTGACAGGCAGGTAGCCTAATGCTGTATAATAAAATTAAAGAGTTGTAGACAACACTACAAAGGGGAGGATGACCCCATGTTACAGTGGCACGACACCACGATGAGGTACCCGGTAGGGGTAAAGCCTCGGCCTTGCAAGCCATGTCGTTGCGACGTAACACCGCAAGGAAGCCTTAGGCTTCATGTTGGGTAGAGTGGCACTACAAGAGACTGTGACCTCATGCTGCAGTAGTATGACACTACGATGAGGTTCCCAGATAGGGGTAATGCCTCGGCTTTAGGCATGTCATAGTGGCGTAGCACCGCAAGGAAGAGCAAGGCTTCATGTCATATCTCTTTAATAAAGAACTTACCTATAGTGTATGGAAAGAGATATCAGGCCGTCTCTTGAGGGTAAACTTGCAGACGTCCAAAATTATACACTGAAACCAGGCTGGCACAAGGTCTTTAATGTGCAGCCAGAAGTACATGTAACTACACTTTGTGAGTGGAAAGAATTACAATTGTGGTGCAGAATTCAAGGCATAGTCCATTCTTGTATCATACTGTTATTTAACCCATGCGTGAAGATTCAAGTCGTCAGCGACATCTATCCTAATGCAAAGTGGATAGTTACTGTGGGAAACGCTCAATCCTAGACACATATATATGAGATAGGAGGATTGTTGGTGCTCTTGCTCCTTGACATGAAGAGAGCTTGCTCACAACATGCTTTGTAAAGTTTAGTCCCACATTGGAAAAGCACCATGAGTTATCTCAACATATATGAGTATGTGTTGTTGGGATATGCACATGGGATGGTGACCCTAAGGAGGGAACCATGTGGGTGATTTTACTAAGAGGTAAGGATAAGGCTCCAAGAAAAGCATTCATGCTTTTTGCTCTTGGGAAATTAATTTCCATTGGGGCTAAGCCCCGTAGGGGCTTAGCAACTCGGACTCGGACTCGGGCTCATGGGCTCATGAAGCGTAATGTGGCATTTTGTTGGCGCACTTTGCACTTAGCACGTCAGCATCGTCGCTAGGCGCATAGTGCGTTTAAGTTGTGCGAGCCACTTACGCAGCCACGTTGTGCGCCCACGTAGCGCGGTCCAGTTGTGCGCCCACGTTGCGCTGGGTTGTGCGGGTGTGCTGGGTTGCGCGTGTGCGCGGGGTGCACGAAGTGCTCGAGTGCGCCAGTGCGCAAGTTGCGCCAGTTGCGCCAAGTGCGCCAGTTGCCCCAGGTGCGCCAGGTGTAAAAGTTGCGTCAGGTGCGCCAGTTGTGCCAGTTGCGCCACAGCGTGCGCAGTGCACGCAATGCGGGTGTAGGCGAGCGCGCAACTCGTTCATTGGCACAATGCGGCTGTAGGCGTACGCGCAACTCGTTCATTGGCGCAACTCGTTCATTAGCGCAATGCGCACAGGTAGTGGTTGTCTGCATTCAAACTGATCCGTAATATGCGATAACTGATCCTGAAATAGTGGATCTGACGTTATTTCGTGGCGCACATTGCAGATTTGAGCGGTTATAGCTGTTGCTATATATTCAGGGCCTCACTTCTCTCTCGACATACAGAGAATAATTATTCTGAAAATTCCAGAAAGAGAGAAGGAGAGTTACTCGAGCCACTGCAGTTCCAGCACCTTCGACGCCAACTCAAGTATTCTTTTTCTGTCCTTATCGTTCCGAGCAGTCCGTCTTAGAGCATTTTCCCAGAGCGTTCCAGAGTTCACTCAAACTTACTGGTTCCTGGAAGCTGACCGTGTGGGCGGATCTAGCTTTAAGCACTGGTGCTTTTGATACCCCAGCAGAACACCATCTTTCCATCAATCGCCTGTCACCTTTACTGCTGCCTTTAGCATTTTGATTAGTACCTTCTTTTTAGAAGCACTGCTATCGTTTGCTACGTATACGAAATCTTCTTAGATTTTCGTATTCCAGAATCCTTATAGGATCTCTGGTTGTGCACCTTCCTAGAAGTGTTGTATTGGAACGTTGTTCTTACAACTGTTTCATTCGGTTTTCCATTAAAAAATTGTGTCCCGGCTCTAACAACACCAACTTCAGTGCTACCAGAAACATTGGTATGCAATTCAAACCCCAAGGACAACTCAAATCTTGCATACTTACCACCTCTTCTCCGCCCCCCCCCCCCCCCCCTCGACTTCCGGCTGTGGGCAAGTTCAAACCGGTCGATGGCAACCGGTTTTACTTCCACATGACCAAAACTCCTCTATGGATCAAACAGATCACATTGACACTGACCTTAAACTAGACTTTATAGAAGCTGTGATGCGCATGGGGCCGAACGCGCCACTATATGTGATGGTAATGGCGATGCTGAGGGGAAACTACCTTTGGTAGTAAGGAGACGGATGTGTTGGTGCTTTCTTTACATGGAGAGAGCTAGCTCTCAACATGCCTTGTAAAATTTTAGTCCCACATCGGAAATGCACCCTGAGTTATCTCAACATAAATACTTGGGTGTGTTGTTGAGAGATGCACATGGGGTGGTGACCCTAAGGAGGGAACCATGTGGGTAATTTTACTAGGAGGTAAGAATAAGGCTCCAAGGATTAAGCATTAATGCTTTTGTCATTCTCTTGGATTAATTCCATTTGGAGCTAAGCCCCAAAGGGGCTTAGCGACTCGGACACGGACTAGGACTCGGGCTCATGGGCTCATGAGGCGTAATGTGGTATTTTGTTGGCGCACTTTGCACTTAGCACGTCAGCATCATCGCGGGGTGCGCCAGTTGCGCCACATCGTGCGCAGTGCGCGCAATACGGGTATAGACGAGCGTGCAACTCGTTCTGTCGCAATACGGCTGTAGGCGCGTGCGTAACTCGTTTATTGGTGCAATGCGTACAGGTATTGACTGCCCGTATTCAAATTCATCCGTAATATGCGATAACTGATCATGAAATAGTGGATCTGACATTATTTCGTGGCGCACATTGCGGATCTGAGCGGTTATAGCAGTAGCTAGATATTCAGGGCCTCACTTCTCTTTCGACATACAGAGAATAATTATTCTGAAAATTCCAGAAAGAGAGAAGAGAGAGTTCCTCGAGCCACTGCGGCCATGCGGCTCATGCGGCCATGCGGCCATGCGGCTCATGCGGCTCATGTGGTCCATGCGGCTCATGAGGTCCATGCAACACATGCGGTCCATGTGGCTCATGCGGTCCATGCGGCACATGCGGCTCATGCGGTCCATGCGGCTCATGCGGTCTATGCGGCCCATGTGGCTCATGCAGCTCATATGGTCCATGCGGCCCATGCGGCCATGAGGCTCATGCGGCCAGGCTGCTACTGCTGTCGCATGGAGGGTTCCGCTGACTGTGCAGACTACAAGTCAGTTATGGAAAGACTGATTCAATGCGATTAATTCAGATCCTATCTTTGTAGGATTTGAATTAATTTCGTTGCTATCTTTGTGGGATTTGAATTAATCTCGTTGCTATCTTTTTGGGATTTGATTCAATCTTTCCATAACTGAAGAGGCGGCTAGGGTTTCCACCCTTTCTCTCTATATATACTCTCTTCTGGCCTCCTTTCTTGGAACGACGAAATTATAAGTCAGAAAAGGAGAAAGAGAGAGAGAGCTGCCGCCATTGCAAGTCCATCCGAGAAGTCAGAACAGAGGTGACTTCGAGCGTTCCACAAGTTCTTCAACTTGCTGGTTCCTGGGAGCAATTCGTGTGGGGCGAATCTTGCTTTGAGCAACGGTGTTTTGACACCCCAGCATTTTTCTTCTTCTCATCTTTCTCTATATTATTGTACTTTGTTCTTCCCAATTGCAACACGTTTGCAAGGAAGAACAAGAGATCTTCTCTTCTCTATTTTTCTCCTCCATATTGTAATCGGGTTATTTAGTTTTTGTATCATAGTAGATCTCTGTTGCATCTGTTTTACCATATTTGATCAAGCTCCGGGATTAACAATCTCAAAGCAAGATCCGTGTAGATGGAAAACATTCATGCTTCGCTCCTCCAATCGGACTTCTGCAAGTTGAAAAAGTTCGATGGAGAGCATTATCAAGTCTGGAAGAGAAAGGTTTACCTAACTCTTCAACTAAAAGACGTTGATCATGTTCTGTTGGAGGAAGAACTCTCTGTTCCAGACACTGGATCTACTGCCGCAATCAACGCGGCTACCAAACTCCAGGCCAAGTGGAGAAGGAAAAATAGCATCTGCAGGCTTCTCATCCTGAATGCTATGGAGGATTCCCTGGCAGAATCCTACTCAAAGAAGGAACTTGCCAGAGACATATGGGAGTCTGTGAAAAATCTGTATGAAAAGACAGGAACAGGAGCAAGATGTTTGTGGTTAAAAAATATCACAAATTGCTCTTTGAGGACGAGAAGTCCATGTTGCCACAGGTAAAGGAATTTCTGAAGCTGCGTCAGAAACTGGAAGACGAAGAGATGCCCCTTCCCGACAAGTTTGTCGTTGGAGGGATCGTCTCAAAACTTCCTGCTGGATGGAGTACCTTCTATGCAATGATGCTCAGAAAGAAGCTAGACATTAGCTTGGGAGATCTACTTCAAGAGATCCATGTTGACGAGATGCGTTCCCAACAGAAGGTGGACACTCTGTCTAAACAGTTGGCTAAAGCCAATCTATTGCAGACGAGAGTTCCCAAGGGAAGCAGGCGGCTTCTCATCCCAAGAAGAAGGGCTTCACTAATCTAAAGGTGAAGGGTCCTTCTTTCAAGCAACAGAAGACTAAGTCCCACGTGACTTGTTACAATTGTGGCAAGAAAGGCCACTACAAGAGTGAATGCAGATCTAAGCCTAAACAATCAGAGAAAGGTGAGCCTAATAAGGTTTCATTGGTTTCTAACATTGTTGCTATGATCGGACAGGTCACAACTGTGGGGGTTGACTCTGACTGGTGGATAGACACTGGTGCGACTTGCCATGTTTGTTCTGGCAAGGAATGGTTCGTCACGTACCAGCCGATATCTGAGAAGGTTGTCATGGCGAACCAGGCCCAAGCTGAAGTTCTGGGCATCGGGACCGTGGAACTGAAACTCACTTCTGGAAACACTCTGACGCTTCAAGGTGTGAAGCATGTTCCGGCGATTACCAAGAACCTGATCTCTGGGAGCCTGCTCTGCAACGCAGGCTTGAGGATGGACATCAATGCTGGTCAGATGGTGATGTCCAAGAAGGGAACATACTTCGGAAAGGCTTATCTAACCGAAGGAATGTTTAAAATTCAGCTTGTCAACCAGTTTGATGACATTAATGCAGTTGCATTTTCTGATTATTCTCTTGAGTTGTGGCATAATAGACTAGGACATGTTCATTGTAAAAGAATTAACAAAATGTCTAGTCTAGGACTTATCTCCAAATGTGGGGGTAAGGTGGAGAAGTGTGAAGTGTGTGCTCAGACGAAGATCACAAGAAAACCCTTTCATCGGGTCAATCGAAGCACAGATCTTTTGGAGTTGGTGTACTCCGATATCTGTGACTTCAAACATTTCTCCACGAAGGCCGGGATGAAGTATTTCATAACCTTCATCGACGATTTCTCAAAATACGCGTTCGTCTACTTGCTCAAGTCTAAAGACGAAGCCTTCGAGAAGTTCGAGAGTTCAGGGCCGAAGCTAAACGGCAGACTGGACAACAACTCAAGAGGTTAAGAAGTGATCGAGGTGGGGAGTACAGATCTCATGAATTCGCATCATTCTGCAAAGAACATGGAATCATATGTGAGACTACTGCTCCATATTCTCCTCAATCCAATGGAATAGCGGAAATGAAGAACAGAACGTTGACAGAAATGATGAACTCAATGCTGCTAACCACGGGTCTTCCTAAATGCTACTGGGAGAAGCTGCATTGACGGCCACTTTTATTCTAAATAGAGTGTCGTATGCAACTTCGGACGTAACTTCTCATGAACTCTGGTTCAAAGTCAGACCAAACTTGAATGTCATTCGAGTGTGGGGATGTCTGGCGTATGTGAAGCTCCCAGATCTGAAGATTCAAAAGCTAGGGACAAGGACTACGAAGGCGATCTTCTTGGGTATGCCGAGAAAAGTGATGCTAGAAGATTTCTTGATATTGAGTCAAATCATATCATCGAATCTCGCGATGCTGAATACTTTGAAGACAAAAACATTGTTCTTTCGGACAATCCGAAAAATGATGTAGGTACAAATGAGACTGAAATCTCATATGGGCCAGTAGTCCAAGAAGAAGCTGTTGTTGATGAAACAACTCTTGTACCAGAACTCGCAGAGCCGTCAGCTAAGCGAGCAAGGAGACCGAAAGACTTCGGAGATGACTTTATCACCTATCATGTGGAAGCAGATCCGCTTACCTATGATGAGGCGATGAAGACCAAGATGCTATCTTCTGGAAGGAGGCAGTGAATGACGAGTTTGACTCTATCACCTCCAATAACACATGGGTGTTAGTAGATCTACCTGAAGGAGAAAAGCCCATCGAATGTAAATGGATCTTCAAGAAAAAGATGAAGGCAGATGGATTTATTGACAAGTTCAAGGCCAGGCTTGTAGCCAAGGGATTTTCTCAGAAACAGGGGATAGACTACTTTGACATGTATGCTCCAGTAGCTTGGATGACCACCATCAGGATGTTAATCGCTCTAGCAGCTATACATAAGTTGGTGATACATCAGATGGATGTAAAGACAACATTCCTGAATGGGGAGCTGACCGAAGAGATTTACATGCAACAGCAGATAGATTTGTCGTCAAAGGTCTTGAAGACAAAGTCTGCAAGTTGGTGAAATCATTGTATGGTTTGAAGCAAGCTCCCAAGATGTGGCATGAGAAGTTTGACAAAGTTATTAGGTCAAACGCTACAGAGTCAGCGAGACGGACAACTGTGTTTACACAAAGTTCGCTGATGGAAGAGGAGTCATCGTTTGTCTGTACGTGAACGACATGCTAATCCTAGGGACAGATATAGGCTGTGTCACGGAGACAAAGAAGTTCCTCTTAACCAAGTTCAGTATGAAGGACTTGGGGGATGCAGATGTCATCTTGGGCATAAAGATCATCCGAACAGACACTGGAGTAGCGTTGTCACAATCTCACTACATTGAGAAGATGCTCACCCGCTATGGGTATAAGGATCTTCCAGGAATCGATACACCATACAGGGTGATCAGAAGCTGAAGCCAAACTCGAAGGAAAGCGTCAGGCAGCTGGAGTATTCTAGCGTTATCGAAAGTTTGATGTACGCTACCACTGCCACAAGGCCTGACATAGCTTTCGTCGTGGGAATGCTGAGTCGGTTCACGAGCAACCCAGGGATTGAGCACTGGAAAGCTGTGAAGCGGGTGATGAGATATCTCAAGAAGACTCAGACATATGCACTGTACTACAACGGTATCCGACAGTAGTGGAAGGCTTCAGTGATGCTAGCTGGTGTTCAGAAATAGAAAGCGAGAGATCCACAGGTGGATATGTCTTTTCCTTGGATGGAGCTGCTATATCATGGAAGTCGAAGAAGCAGACTATACTCTCTCGTTCCTCCATGGAATCTGAATTCTATGCACTTGAAACTGCAGCAGATGAAGCAGAAGGCTTCGGGAGCTCATGTATGATCTCCAGTGGTTGGGGCTCAGATACCGGCGATACCGATATACTGTGACAACCAGGCGACTGCGGCGTGGCATCAAATGACCTCTTCAACGGAAAGAAGAGGACTGTGCGGTTGAAGCATAGGGCAGTACACGATCTTATCAAAAGAGGTATAATTGCAGTGATTGATGTTCGAGTCAGGAGAACCTGGCAGATCCGTTCACAAAGGGCCTCAAGCGCCAGTTGGTCGATGACACAGCTTGTAAAATGGGCTTGAAGGCATTCTGATAGTGTGTCTTTGTAATCCTACCATAAAGTTTTGCTATTAGTTCAAAGAGAAATCTACTAGGCATCTAACTTTTGGTTCAAAGGAGGATCACTGACTGGGAAACTATCAGGTAACAGTGGGTACTTGTTCTCTGGAACATGGAAGGGATACGGACCCATCACCACTGTTGTCTACTATGTATTTTCTGTGGAAAAAATAGATCCTGTGGAAGGTTGGCTTAAACGCCTTAATGAGTTTCTCAGGCAAGTGAATGCCTGGAGTGCTTTACAGGAAGCACGGTAGAGCAGCACTTGTCACGACCCGCACCCCTAAAAGGGCACTGACGCGACAACGCCCAGCCCTCACCGAAAAATCGGCGTGGAACGCTGTGGATTTTCTACTTCTAACAGTTTATATATATAAAAAACCTGTCGAGAATATGGTCAACTCCGAACAGAGGACAGCAATGAATATATACGAGTACTCATCACGACTCTAAGATAACAAAGTAAAGACTGAAATGAAAAGACAACAAGACGATAAAATAATATATAACCTGTCCAGTCCAACACAAAGATATATACAAGTCCAAGTCTCTAATACAGTCCATAGTAATAACAGACTCAAAGTAGCTGGAGACTAAGTCCAGTATAAAAGACCTACTCTAACTAAGCAAGGGGTAAGGTCTCTCCAGACGGAGCTAAGCCCTGCTGGACCAAAGTCTCCAGGTCTAGGCCCACTACGTCATCCGGACCGTAGTAGTGAATAGTCTCCCTCGTCTGCATCTGTAATATTTTCAACATATCCTGTCAGGATGGAACGAGTACAATCTACTAACAGCAGTTCACAAGATATGACAAAAGCTATAAGACAGTAAATAGAGAGTATATACAAGAAAATCATGGAATGTACATGTGAGTATCATGGCAAGCTGTAAAACTAGAGCTAGAACAAGGCAAGTAAACTGATCATGGCATGTACAAGAAATCAAAATCATATATCTGTGTGAATACTAGCTACAACATGTGGCCGGATTGGTCTGCACAAGGTTATGATCAGCCAATCCCACGTGGAGTGTAGGATTGGTAGCATTCAAGGTCTACAAGAATAAACAAGGTGGGTAATGACCACACATCTACACTAGTACTCCCCGTCCCCGACTGGTAGAGTGATCCAAGTAAGACACGTTACGACACAGGATTATACGAGAAGGAAGCAAGTCTCCTCGGAATCGGTGTCCATATACTGCACAAGAACTACAAGGGGGCTTGCACAAGATATACCAAGATAACGAGAATAACATCTCATGTCGGGATCCATGAATACCAATCCGTGTGACCAATGGTCGAGAACAAGCATATCCACACTAATTACATAAATCATAACAATCATTATAAATGGAAAAGTGTCAGAGAATGTATCCCCTGAAATATGATATGGTACGTCAACCGGAGCAAATGCAGCGTCTCGAGGACCTATAGAGAACAAGACGTATCAATACTATGTTAGAAAGTAAAGTCAAATCATTTAAACCCTATTTAGGTCATTCTAGGTCAAGACACATCAAACTAGACTATACGAGTCAACCTAAGTCATATTAGGCCTAGCTAGGTCACACTGGGTCAATGCAAGTCAAACGGAATTAATCTAGGGCGATTTGAGTCAACGGTTGACTTACAATTGACTTTTGGTCAACTGGTCAACTCTGGTCAACCCTAGGTCAATCCTAGGTCAATGGTGACTAATAGTTGACTTTCGGTCAACTACACAAGTTTAAAGGAATTTGGGACTAAATTGGGTAAAGTGTTGACCCATAGTTGACTTTTGTCCAAAAGTCACCGTGGTCAACCGGGGTCAAGACTAGGTCTAGACGGCTATTTCTAACTATTACCAACCTCTACAACCCATATCCAAGTCCATCTTGGACTTCGAAACTCAAATCTTGGCCGTAGGCCAATATCCTATTTTACCCTTAAAAGGACAAATTCCAACTTCGCGATTAGCTAGTTAGCCTATCTACGCTTGATATTTTGACCCGATCTCCCCAGGGTAGTAAGGTACTAGCCTATAGGTATATTATCTACCAAAATACTTAGGTAAAGTGGACGTCTAGTCCACCTTACGGTCCGTTGCCAAAATCTTGACTATTTCAAGATACGCGCTGATACGGCGCGATACCGTGTCCTATGACCCCGATTTCCACTCGGGAGCTTACCCGCAAATCTAATTCACATAACCTAGGCCTACGTCAAGTTTCGTCGCAATCCGACGCTCGAGCTTAATTTCCCCTTCTAACTCGATTTCTACCAAAAATTCCCTTTTTTGCTCTCGCTCCACCTCTTCTTGACTCTCCATTCTAATTCTTCTTCTTCTTAACTTCTTCCTTTATCTTCTAGCTCTAATTCTTCTTCTTACTCCTCCTTCCTATTCTTCTTCAAATCCTTCTCATTTTCTTTCTATTCCTTCCTCTATCTTTCTTTCAATTTCCTTTTCTTCTTCTTTCTAATTCCTAAACTTCTTTCATCTAACTTCCTATCTACCTATCTAATATATACATATATAATCTATATATATATATACCTACATATACACATATATAGGATACTAGGGGGTTTAAGGGTAAATTGGGGGTTGTATGGGGGGAAAAAGGAGCTGCCATTGGCAGCTCCTGCTGCTGCTCTTACTGCTGCATCTGCTGCAGCTGCTGCTGCTGCATCTACTGCAGCTGCTGCTGCTCTCCATTCTCTTCTTCTCCTCCCTCATATATATATATATATATATAATATATATTTTTTTTTTTTCTTTTTTCTTTTTTTTTTTTATATATATTATATATATATATAGATATATATATATATATATATCCATCCCACTATATAATATTAACAACACACATCCTCCATATTTTATAAACACACACACACAATATAGATACATATATACACACAACCATATATATATATAAACACATACACATATATATATATATAAACACATACACACACACACTCATAACAACTCCACCACTACCACTCTCTACACCACCACCACCACCATCTTCATTCTCCATCCTCCCAAAATACCATACATATATATATACATACATATATATACATATCTATATATAATATATATAAATATATATTATATATATATATATTATATATATATATATATATACCATTCCATACATAAAAGTCCCAAATAATTCCTTAACCTAGATTCTAGGGAACCCTACAAAATTTGTGGGCAAAGTGTAGAGGGGTTCCCTCTACATTTATTGTGAAGAACATAAATGAAATGGAGTAATAAAGAGGGATTAAATGACAAACCTAAGTGTAGATCTTGTAGGGAAGAAAGAAGCTTGAGAGAGAGAAAAATTGCATTTGAGAGAGAGAGAAGGTTTGCTTAATGGAGAAGACAAAGGGGGGTGCTCCTAGTCATGGCCGGCCCTAAGGGGGGGGGGGGGGGGAAATGGGTTTTGGGTTTGGGTCCAATAAGCCCCAAACCCAATAGACTTAGTTTGGTCTAATTTGAATTCGGTTTGGTTCGGTTCAATTCTAAATACAATTTAAGCCTCTAAAAAGACTAATTAAGTCATAGAATAGGGTTAATAATTTCTAGCCTAATTATGATAGTATATGGGCTAAGTCCAGCTAGTATGGGGTCCCACTAGGGTCCAGGCTACCCGGGTCTCCAAATTGAGTCCGAATTGGATAAAATTCAAACCGACTCAATAAATTCCTAAAAATCATATAAAATCAAATAAAATTCCTAAAATATTATAAACTTGAAAATGACGAAATACCCCTAATTTGAAAACTGGAGATGACAGCACTACAAGGAGTGAAACTCCATGCTACAGTGGGGTGACTCCACCATGAGGTTCCCAGGTAGGGGTAATGCCTCGGCTTTGCAAGCCAAGTCACAGCGGCGTAGCACCGCAAATAGACAGGTAACCTAATACTGTATGACGTAATTAAAGAGTTGTAGACAGCACTACAAAGGGGAGGATGGCCCCATGTTACAGTGGCACGACACCATGATGAGGTACCCAGGTAGGGTAAAGCCTCGACATTGCAAGCCATGTCGTTGCGGCGTAACACCGCAAGGAAGCCTTAGGCTTCATGCTGAGTAGATTGGCACTACAAAGAGGCTGAGACCTCATGCTACAGTAGTATGACACTACGATGAGGTTCCCAGGTAGGGGAATGCCTCGGCTTCAGGCCATGTCATAGCGGCGTAGCACCGCAAGGAAGCGTAAGGCTTTATGCCATATCTCTTTAATAAAGAACTCACCTATAGTGTATGGAAAGAGATATCAGGCCGTCTCTTGAGGGTAAACTTGTAGACGCCCAAAATTATCACTGAACCGGCTGGCACAGGGCCTTTAATTGCAGCCAGAAGCACACGTAACTACACTTTGTGAGTGGAAAGAATTACAATTGTGGTACAGAATTCAGGTCGTCCATTCTTGTATCACATTATTATTTAACCCATGCGGAAAGATTCAAGTCGTCAGCGACATCTATCCTAATGCAAAATGGACAGTTACTGTGGGGAACGCTCAACCCTGGACACATATATATATGTGATATGTGGGAGATTGTTGGTGCTTTTTTACATGAAGAGAGCTAGCTCTCAACATGCCTTGTAAATTTTAGTCCCACATCGGAAATGCACCATGAGTTATCTTAACATATATACTTGGGTGTGTTGTTAGAGATGCACATGGGGTGTTGACCCTAAGGAGGGAACCATGTGGGTGTTTACTAGGAGTAAGAATAAGGCTCCAAGGATTAAGCATTAATGCTTTTGTCATTCTCTGGATTAATTCCATTTGGAGCTAAGTCCAAAGGGGCTTAGCGCTCGGACTCGGGCTCATGGGCTCATGAGGCGTAATGTGATATTTTGTTGGCGCACTTTGCACTTAGCAGTCAGCAGTCATGCGGTCTTTATGCGGCATGCGGCCATGAGCTCGCGGCTCATGCGGTCCATGGCGCTCATGCGGTCCATGCGCAGATGCGGTCCATGCGACACATGCGGCTCATGCGGTCCATGCGGCTCATGCGGCCCATGCGCTTATGTGGTCCATGCAGCCCATGCGGCCATGAGGCTCATGGGCCAGGCTGCTGCTGCTGCCGCCGCATGGAGGATTCTGCTGACTGTGCAGAACTAAGTCATTCTGGAAAGACTGATTCAATGCGATTAATTCAGATCCTATCTTTGTGGGATTTGAATTAATTTTTTTACTATCTTCGTGGGATTTGAATTATGCGGCTCATGCGGCTCATGTGGTCCATGCGGCCATGCGGCCAGGCTGCTGCTGCTGCCGCATGGAGGATTCCGCTGACTGTGCAGACTACAAGTCAGTTATGGAAAGACTGATTCAATGCGATTAATTCAGATCCTATCTTTGTGGATTTGAATTATTTCGTTGCTATCTTTGTGGGATTTGAATTAATCTCGTTGCTATCTTTTTGGGATTTGATTCAATCTTTCCATAACTGAAGAGGCGGCTAGGGTTTCCACCCTCTCTCTATATATACTATCTTCTGGCCTCCTTTGTTGGAACGACAAATTAAGTCAGAAAGGAGAAAGAGAGAGAGAGCTGCTGCCGCCATTGCAAGTCCATCCGAGAAGTCAGAAAGAGGTGACTTCGAGCGTTCCACAAGTCTCTCAACTTGCTGGTTCCTGGGAGCAATTCGTGTGGGCGAATCTTGCTTTGAGCAACGGTGTTTTGACACCCCAGTATTTTTCTTCTTCTCATCTTTCTATAGATTATTGTACTTCGTTCTGTCCCAATTGTAACACGTTTGCAAGGAAGAACGAGAGATCTTCTTTCTCTATTTTCTCCTCCATATTGTAATCAGGTTATTTTGGTTTTTGTATCATAGTAGTCTCTGTTGAATCTGTTTTACCATCTTTGATCAAGCCCCGGTTAACAGGATGAGCCGAACATTTTGCGTACATAAGTTGGGGATATTGAGGATGGCAGTCGCTTTGCACTCAAGTTGAATGGAATAATCCTACTTCAATAAAGGTAAATTTACTGAAAACACATAAAAGAACCCCACTGATCCATACCGTTAGAACCCAATTCATCGCTGCTATATGTTGTTATTCATAGATCAAGGAAGGGAGTGGATGCTACAGATCGCAACAAAGACGAAGAATCCAACGATTTCGGTGTTCTTATACGCTTCAATGAATCTATGGTTGACCTGTCCTCTAATTGCATAGAGATTGCACTCAAGGTAAGATGAATATGTGTTACCTATAACATGTTCATACCTAAAGACGTTGCGGTATGTCTTTTAAAATTACATGTTTCTTGGGTAGTGCAAAAAATTCTTCGTTAAATTTTTGCTTTTTGTACTAAAGATTTCAGCTCTTAAATTTCTAAAAGTATGAATCTTCTCATTTTGTCCCCTTTCCGTTTAACTGCTGTTAAGTGGGATATGTAATGACCATTTTACCCTACCCCCCCTTCTCTCCCCCCCTCTCTCCGGTGGTGCGGGAAAGAGGAGGAGGAGGGGGCGGGGAGCAGGATGGAACGGGGGAGGAGGAGGAGGGGGGGGGGGGGGGGGAAGGAGGGAGGCTGGCCGCGGGAGGAGGAGGGGTGGGAAGGAGCGAGGCTGGCTGGCGGGAGGAGGAGGGGGGGCTGGCCTGCGGGGAGGAGGGGGGGCTGGCGACGAGGAGAGGAGGCCGGCGGGGAGGAAGAGGGGGGGCTCGCCGGAGGGAGGAGGGGGGGTGGCCGGAAGGAGGAGGGAGGAGGGAGGAGGGAAGAGGTTATGGAAGGGGGGGGGGTGGTAGGGAAGGGGGAGGGTAGTTTAGATTTTATTTTATTTTTTTAAATGGCATTAACGACCATTTCTAACGGTCAACTGACGGTAGGGAGTTTCGAGCAAGTCATAGATTGCAGGGGTCTTTATTTGCTAAATTTGACTAAAAGATCTTTCTACGCAAAAAGTATAAATTTAACGAGGATTTTTTTTGCACTTTACCCTTGTTTCTTTACCACCTATGTCATCTGCACATAGTGATTACTTTCTCCTGAGAGTAACCTAAGAGTTTGTTTGGAACTTGCCGAGGACTAGTGACAAACACTTTCATAGGAGTGACTGTCAAAGTAATCTCCTCTGTTAAACTAACTAACAATGCCAGTTGAGCAAAGAACAACAGATGGCTGATAGTAACTTCCAGAATGATCTCCAGCATTATGGCAGAATTTACATCTAATCAATGGAATGTCAGGTCTATTGGATCGGAAGTTAATCTACTAAAGGGAAAGCATTTCTTCTATCATTTATCGTTACATTCGTCTTTCTTCACACGTTAAAGGAACTCGTTGACCTATGTTTTATGGCAAGACCCTCTCTTTCTCGTAGATGAGGTGAGACTAGCTGAGAATTTGGCACTGTCTAGGTAGGTTAGACAGAGGGTCGTAAAAACTATGTAAATCCTTAATGAATTTTTCATGCTTCATAGCAACCCCCCACTTGGATGTTGATTGACAACACCAGCAAGTGTTTGTTTACGTACTACTCTCAATCTAAACATTATATTAACATTACAAAGGTTTGATTGTAGGTAGGGCTGCAAACGAGCCAAGTCGAGCTAAGTTTTTGTAAGCTTTGACTTGGCTTGACTAGAATTAATCGAGCTCGAGCTCGAGCTTGATAATTTTTTTTTATTTTAGAGCTTGAACTTGGCTTCAGCTTGTTTATATAAGCTTGAGCTTGGTTTGGTTTGAGCTCGAGCTTGGCTTGATAAGCAAGCTTGATACTGGCTTGATTCAAGCTTGATAAACAAGCTCGATAAGCTCAAAATCAAGCTCGTTAAGCTTGATTTCAAGCTTGTTATGCTTGATTTCAAGCTCGTTAAACTTTATTTCAAGCTCATTGAGCTTGATTTCAAGATTAATGAGCTCGATTCCAAGATAGTTAGGTTTGGATTTAAGTACCAGTAATATTAACAATTTATTTATAAAAATTTAGTTAAAAATGTTTCTTAATATCAATTATCAAGGACATATAAATATATAATGCACACAACCATATTGTTATACAAACATATATAAAATTAGAATTAAACAAAGAACAAACGAGCTTCCAAAACAGCTCCTAAACGAGTTCCTAAACAAGCAACCTTGCAAGCTCACAAACGAGCCAGCTCGCGAGCTCAAATGAGCCGAGTACTTCTAGAGCATCTTCAACCCTATTGTGAGTTTAGAAAAAATGGTTGCCACGTAGGAATGACAAACTTTCATTTCAAAAATTTTTCTCCAATGCAAATGTAGAATAAAACATGAAGTTGACATGGCAATGACATGGCAAGAAGAATGTGAAGTTCGTTGTCTAGATATAGACAATGCACTTCACAATGACTTTGTCTCCACATCATCAATTATGAATAGAATATTTATAAAAAAGTTGAAGTAGTGGAGGAGTTGCCTTGGAAGTTGGAAAAAAAATACTTTTTATTGTCTCCTCAATACTTTTGTATACTTTTGCATTGGAGAGAGTTTTTCTATCTCATTGGCTTTTGAGATATAGTTTTGCCACATAAACAAGACATTGTCTTGTGGCTCATGCCATATAGGAGCCACCTAAGACTCCTAACACTTAACAAGACAATAGGGTTGGAGATGCTCTAAGCTTGAGCCTGGCTCGTTTATTAAACGAGCTCGAAAATGAAGTTTGAGCTCAACTTGTTTACTAAACGAACCGAGCTCAAACGAGCTTTTATCGAGCCGAGCTTCGAGCAGATAGGTTGGCCAGTGAAGTAGCTTGCGAAATAGAGACTTCCCTTAGTTTTAGTTTGTGCTTCGGAGATTTTCCAGTTGAGCAATACGCATATACAAATGATCATCAAATAATTTTTTTTTCGTAACGACTCTGTTAATTCCTGGTCCAGAGTTTAAATTTCACTAAGTCTACTACCAAATCCTTACAACCCTCTTACAACCACTCACCCATTTGCTGACATGTGGGTCATGGTCCACATGTCAGCAATAGGTGAAGGTTGTAAAAGGATTGTAAGCATTTGGTTGTAACTGTAGCATTACTCTTTAAATTTGTTGTAAAGTATTTGTTGGATTGTATCTCGTTTCCGTTGGGTGCTCAAATGGGGGGGTGACAATGGAGTTGGTAATTTAGTCCCATATCGGTTAGGAGGTGGGATCATGTGGTGTAGATAATTGGAATTGGTTTAGGCCTTACATGAGAATTCTTTTTAAGGCTATGGGCCCAATTCAATATCGCAACTCATGGCCAACTCTGGTTCGGGTCACACCGCGTTCCCAACAGTCTTGTGCATATTGACCTACAGTGTTCAATTGGAACAGTGGCCACTTGAGTTTGTGTTTAGATTTCTCTTTTTTACTGCCAACATTCTTAATTCTCTGCATCATTTGCATCGGCTTCAATTCATCAAGTAAATATTTTAGATATTGTCTAGGTGACGTTTTGTAGGGGAGGGGTGCAACTCGGACGGGCTGAACCCGGCCTGATTGGGTAAAACCATTAGTGGGTTGGGTTAGGGTTGAAGATACGGGTTCGAATTCGGATTCAAGTTAACATATTTGAACCCGATTAAAAATCTGGTTTGCCTTGATTTCATGTATCTAGTTATCCATAAAATCCACAACCCGACATATAAAATATAGATATGTTTTTATATATCATTATTTCATAGTTCTTAAATAAAAAGCTTAAACCCTAACTTTCTTAACCCAAATTACTCCTTATTCTAAATCTCATTTCTCAACTCAAATTCTTCAACTCCTTATCCTAAATTACATCTCAGTTTGTATTTTTGTATTTTGTAATGATTGAAGCTTGATTGCTATTTGATTATGTGTTTAATATTAATCTTGTTTACGATTATTTTAAATATCATTAGTGCCCGATAAATTTGATGGACTCGATCCGACCCAATCCCAACCCGAAGAAGCTCATCTTGGGCTTCATGTGTTGAACCCAAGGTCGGATTTAGTTTGGACTTGAACTAGTCTTATGATTCGTCGGGTTGAACTCGACTTGTGGAGCTCAAGCCCGACCAACCCGTCCGAGTTGCACCCTTAATGTTTCCAATAAAAATTACATGTGTAAAGATACTTTAAAATATTGTGTACCTAACCCCACCCCCCCCCCCCCCCCCCCCCCCCCCCCCCCCCCCCCCCCCACACACACACCCACACCCACATAGATATATAGGAGACAAGTAGAGTAGACACCAGTAATTTTCCTTCATGCAGTAAAACACAAATCACCCCAGCTAGTTCACATATAAAATTAATATTATAACTCTGATTAACCAGTCATATTAACAATTAAAGCATGTCAAATTAACAAATATTTGCCACCAATGATATGAAATTAGCAATCTCTCTCAAAACCCTGAGAAAAACCTCACACAACATTAATAAACAACTTTTGACTACAACAAAATGATACCAAGTATTTACAATTTCACAGCTTTCACTGACACCAGCACTGTGGTACATAGCTTCATTAATCTTGAAATTCTCACTCTCATGTATTTGCTTGCGGAGCAAACTATCCAACCTGAAGAAATAAAAAGAATCAACACCTTCAGCTGATGTAACATAATTCTCAAAGGTGAGAAAATTCACTCACTTCCAAATATTACATTTACAAAATTATAGACCCCTTTTGATGAATGATTGTTATTGTTCTCAATAAAAGGAACTGATAATAAACCAATTATCCAGAGAACATGAAAAAGAATATTAAAATCAAATTAATAACCATGGGTTATTGGTTATTTGGTTAATGATGTTAGCTGTGGATACTGCCCTTTGTCATACTAGTTTCAATGTAAGTACAAACAAACATTTAACTTTACATCTTTTAATTTGTGTACTTTATTTCTGTTTCTAAAGTCCTCTCTCACAGATGTCTTGTTGCACTTCTGCATTATCAGCAAATTCACCATAATCATCTGGCATGGCCCTGTTTGGCGAGTCCTTAATTTTCAAGACCCTTTTAGTAATCAAACCCAACAAAATGATCCGAAACATATATATATATATATATATATATATATATATATATATATATATATATATAATGTGCACAGCAAATGTACGTACGAAAAAAATGTTAAAAATAATTAAATATCAATTTGTTATGAGAAATTATCAAACTTAGGATTTGAACTCAAGTAACCAAGAAAACTAGCTCTTATTACCTTAACCATTTAGTTAGACTACTTAGGTATAAATAAATCATATTAGATAGTTAAATACTTAGTTATATTTTTTTAAATAATTAATGGAGTATTTAAATAGTTAATTAGTTATTTATTATTATTATTTAATTTATTTAAATGGTGGATGATATTACGTAGCGGCAGAACTACACATATTATTGACATCATACTCGATATTATGTCTAACCCCAACAATAGATGTAACCGCTTGCTCGAAAATTCGATTATTTCTTTCCTTTCACACATGTCAGGCTGATGCCGCCATCCGGATACGAGCTTCCCTGAACCCCGGCGTCCCTTTTCCTCTATTTGCTTTGATGTCCTCCACTACCGCACGCCAACTTCCCGGTCCCTTGAGAACCATATGTAGTTGCTCACATTGGCCCTGCCAAATAATTGTCGAGAAATGACAGGTGAAAAATAGGTGCCCCATTGTTTCATGTGCTTGACAACATAGGCTACACATATGATTCCCAACATGGACGCCAAAGCGCTGTAGTCTATCAAGCGTACGCATTCGCTCATCTTATACATGTATAATTGGATTTGGTGGCGACGATAGATATATATATATACATATATATATATATATATATATAGAGAGAGAGAGAGAGGAGAGAGAGAGAGAGAGAGAGAGAGAGAGAGAGAGAGGATGACCATTTTGTCCAAAAACTAAAAAAGTTTTATGTAAAACCCACCGCTAAAAAAACTTTCATCGCGTGCCCAGAATTAGAGAAACTTATCCAAAGCGGGTTCCAAATGACCATTTTGCCCTTCCTTTTAATTTATTGAAAACACCCACGAAACTGCTCTTAAAAAAACGTTTCGATACTTCATCTTCTTCCATACGCTGCTCACTTTCGAATCTAGGTTTTTCTCCTCAAAAATCTTCAAAAACTCGTCGGAAAATTTCGGAAAGACCGGGACAAACTGCAAAAGTGCTAAAACGGAGGTCCAAACATCATTTTTTTGCGATTCTAAAATTTTGAAAGGTCGTCTAACTGTAAAACTGTTACTTTCAGTCTCCTCGACGATACGCTCATTTTGCGACAAACGGGACCTCGTTTCGACCTCCCAGTCAAAAGTTATGGCTCTCCAAAGTTTCAGCTGACCATAAAATGCAGGAAAATGGTCATTCTCCGTGTTAGAACACGAAAAATGTTAATTTCGCATGAGGGTGGTCATTCTCCCGTGTTAGTAACACGGAGAATGTCATTCTCCGTCTTAATTTACACGGAGAATGACATTCTCCGTGTTACTAACACGGAGAATGGCATTCTCCGTCTTAATTTACACGGAGAATGACCACCATTCTCCGTGCTAAATTACACGGAGAATGACTATTCTCCGTCTTAATTTACACGGGGAATGCCATTCTCCGTGTAGTTTATCACGGAGAATGGTCATTCCAGTGTTAAAACACAGGAGAATGACCATTCTCCGTGTTAGAAACACGGAGAATGCCATTCTCCGTGTTAGAAACACGGAGAATGCCATTCTCCGTGTTAAATAAAACGGAGAATGTTATTCTCCGTGTTAAATAAAACGGAGAATAGCATTCTCCGTGTAATTTAGCACGGAGAATGGTTATTTCAGTGTTAAAACGCAAGAGAATGGCATTCTCCGTTTTAAATAAAACGGAGAATGACGTTCTCCGTGTTAAATAAAACGGAGAATGGTCATTCTCCGTGTTAAATAAAACGGAGAATGGTCATTCTCCGTGTAATTTAGCACGGAGAATGGTCATTTCAGTGTTAAAAACGCAGGAGAATGGTCATTCTCCGTGTTAGAAACACGGAGAATGTCATTCTCCGTTTTAAGTAAAACGGAGAATGGCATTCTCCGTGTTAATTTACACGGAGAATGGTCATTCTCCGTGTTAAATAAAACGGAGAATGGTCATTCTCCGTGTAATTTAGCACGGAGAATGGTCATTTCAGTGTTATAAAATGCAGGAGAATGGCCATTCTCCGTTTTAAATAAAACGGAGAATGGCATTCTCCGTGTTAATTTACACGGAGAATGGTCATTTCCAGTGTTAAAACGTAGGAGAATGGTCATTCTCCGTGTAATTTAGTTTTTTCAGGAATAAAGAGTTTCGTTCTTCTTTCAAAGCGATGATAATTCTTATGGAAAAGAAGAAGAAAGATCTTCTCTCCACAATTGACGTCGATGAAGATGATGATGATGGTGATGATGATGACGAACGATGATCTGAGTTCGACCGAAGAAAAGCACAACGAACTACGAACGATCTTTGCGATCTCTGCTGAAGATGAGAGCAATGAAATTCAGATTTTCCGTGAAGAAGAAGAAGACGAAAATCGCAATCCAGATCTGAGTTTTTTGAATTCAAATACATATAGATGACCAATTCGCGCGGAGGGGTAGTTTCGGTATTATAAAAATAACAGTTTCCAGCGGGTGGCATCTAAAAGGAAATCTTGGAATATTTAACGTGAAAATACTTAATTCTGGACATTTCATAAAACTCATCCAGCGGGTGGGCATTTCATAAAAGTCCATCCCGAAATTGGGTTTCTCAGCAATTTTCAGATATATATATATATATATATATATATATATATATATATATATATATATATATATATATATAGAATAAGGGAGGTGAGGTGGCTATGTGTCATCTTCTCATACTATCATAATCTACTTATACACTTTTTAAAACATGATGATAGTATGGGAGGGTAACACATAGCCACCACCGTAAGTTGGCACTGATCACCTCCTATATTCTTTCTCGAAAGAAGAAGGGAAAGAATTACATGTTGATGAAATGTCTACATCAAATAATTAGTGGAGTATTTAGGTAGTTATTTAGTATTATTTTTAAAATTTATTTAAATAATTGATTATATTCACACGACTTAAACGACTCATATTTGAATCGTTTTGAAGTCTCTTTATTTATACTAGTAAATGTACGTACTTTGCATGTGTGATAACGTATAATAAAAATATTAACCAATTATAGTCAAATATCTTTTCTAGCTTATGTGGTTAAGGTGGGAGGTTTTCTTCTTGTTTGGTTGAGTTCGATTCCCCATTTTGAATATATATAACAAATTTAAACTTTTTTTCAACAATTTTTTTACATAATTTAATTTTTTTTACATCATGGGGGGCTGGGCTCGCACGTGTACAGGATGTCGAAGGAGGCGGTGGAGTGAGCCGGATCGTCGGGGAGGGGAGACATGGGGGTGGAGGAGGTGAGCCGGATCATCGGGGAGAGGGGGAGCCTGCTACGCGGGAGGAGCGCGAGGATGGAGGACGTGGCGAGCGCCACGGTGTTCCTGGCAAGCGACGAGGCCCAGTTCATAACGGGGCACAACCTGGTGGCCGATGGAGGCTTCACCTCGACGTGCACTAGTATGAGTTTCATCTACCAGTAGAGCTATGCTAAATGCTAGTTACTTACTGCGGCGACGCGCATGACGAGGTGGGAGGGGGGCAGCAACTGCAGCGGTAGCAGCGATCTCTGACGGGAAACTGCCGGAGTGTATTCAAATCGAGTCCGGTAGGTACATATACGAGATAACATAGGCTAGAATTTTGGAGTGTGCTTCCTAGGCATACATGTAAGAGCTCTGTAGGCAACGGCTTGAAGATTACTTCTGAGTTGTACGTATTTCAAACCTGTGGAATGTGTACAGGACTCCCAACTGGTACCAGTTCGACTGCACGATCGAAGATATTGGCCGATATATTCATCAATCCGGTACAGCTTGATGTAGTGGCAGATACATGATGTATCAATATCGGTATCATACGCTGACAAAAAGCGCTATATCGGCCGATAGATGAACAGTTTAGATTCAAAATGAACAGACAAGCGTTCTACTAAGGATTGAAGAATGATAGAAACAAACACACAACACATATGTAAGCTGCTGTAGTATGTAACTAATTAACTATGTATTGTACGTGCTAACAATCAGCTCAAGAGCTGCAGGTCATCAGCGAATAGGTAGAGCAGTCTCTCCACAGCCCAGCTAGGCTGAGAGGACGAGGGGGGCGCCGCGAGCACGTCCCCCCGAGCCGCCTGGGCCCGGGTCACGAGGGGAGCCCTGCAGAGGGGGCAGGTCACGCGCTCGTCGTGGTCCATCCAGCGGTCCAGGCACCCCTCGTGGAAGACGTGGCTGCAGTTCCTCAGCTCCCACACCCTCTCCTCCCTCTGCACCTCGCTCAGGCACACCGCACACGTCGTCTTCGTCGTTGCCGTCTCTCCGTAGGCAGCGATGCGCAGGCCTTTCCTGGCCGCCTGCGCTGCGGTTCTGCTGTTCGAAGCAGCTGGTTGTCGCACCAAGGGATGGAACAACCATTCAACGAGAATTGTAAGTAGCCGCGCCACAACTTCCATCCCTGGTTGAGTAGCTTAGCAGTACACTCCGATACATATACTCCAGACAAAATTTTGGACTTGTCCCGATCAAAACTTGTGTCGTGCGCCTACAGAACTATCGACAATGGCAAGAGGAGGGGGAAGTGAGAAAGAGTGCTAAGGAGACAATTTATAGAGAATTATGAATGAATTGGTGGGTGGGGGTGTATGTAGACTGTGCTTTTGCTTTACAACTAAGGTCATGATAAGATTTTTAATCTTTTAGGACTGCTTTTGAACACTGCTCCCACCACACCACCACCAGCAATATATAGCTTATTAATCATGATTATTAATATGATGATGATTAGAACAGCACATGAGATCGAGGTGGCCAAATTAAATTAAATTGGAATATTCTCAAGTGAGGGCCAATGAGTAGTTTAATGGCTTCATCAAGGATTCAAGAATCTATGTTACTGTTTTAACGAGTACTTGTTTAGACATGACATTAAGGGTCTGCTTGGATTGACAGGAAAAACTTAAGTAGAGTTAAATGAGGGGGAGTTAAGTGAGGGGGAGTAGAGTCAATACATAGAACCTTGTTTGGATTGGAGGGAGAGTTAAGGTATTTAATAACTCTTGCTTGGATTGGAGGTTTGAGTGAGAAGAGAATTAATAAAAGTATGATAGTTACCAAAATAACCTTATTACATATGTCATAAAATTAAATTTGATTAAAATTTCAATTATAACTTGTCAAAATATCTTCACAAATTAGGAAGGTACGGAGCAGCATGTTGAAAAAAAAGAAAAAAGAAAAAAATTATGATATTTTATAGAACAAATGAGGGGTATTTATGACTTTTTAAACAAAACCCCTCAATCACCCTCCTTAACCCTCCGATTTGGGGGTTAAAAAAATGGACAAAAGAGGATGAAATAAATTCTCACTTAACCCTCTATAACTCTCCCTCCTAAACTCCCACCCTCATACCAATCATGATTTTATTTTTTCCTCACTTAACTTTCCCTTACTTAACTCTCTTAACCCTCAATCCAAGCAGACCCTAAGTGTTGTTGGATACAACCAAACTAAGTTACTGCATGCCTTCTCTACTAAGCAAAGCCAGGGTGTCATAAGCAAAGTATTTTCACTCCTATTGCTTTTCCTTTTTTTTACTTTTTCTTTTAACGAATTTTTTGATTGAAAGAGATTATTTAAGTGACGTGAAGTTTTTCTTTTAACGAATTTTTTGATTGAAAGAGATTATTTAAGTGACGTGAAGTAAGTTTCAGGTTAATGGACTTTGCTTAAAACACATGCCGGTAGCTGAACATGACTAGTATATATATATATATATTTTTTATTTTTTATTTTTTATTTTCTATTTCTCTATTTTCTATATATGACTAGTATATATATATATATATATATATATATATATATATATATATATATATATAGCAGATGACCTCTAGCCTAGTAGTTAAGAGAGATGCATGCGGCCCGAGTGGTCAGGAGTTCGAATCCCAGTGGGAGCGATTCCAGAAATAATTTACCTGGTTCCAAATATATATATATATATATATATATATATATATATATATATATATATATATATATATATATATGAAGTGTTTGTGAAAACTAACTTTGTTGAATACGTTATTATGTTATATTGTATAAGCACTAATATTTAAAATACTATCAAATGTTATATATATACATTTTTTTTGGATGATCCTTATGGGTCCTAGACGGTTGTCCGATCTGCCTTATATCAGGGCCGTCCCTGGTCATACCAGTACAATGCAAAAGAAACTTGTAAAATTAGAGAGAACTAAATCATAATCAAACAAGGGTATTAGCTAAGCATGCTCTTATAATATATACAAGTGAAGAATTTAAACACTTCTAGATGAGACACCATTTGGTTGTCGAGTGTTGTAACCTTGACACAAAAACGGCTTGGTTGGACAACTTACACATGACTCTTGCTTTGTTGGTTGTTTCAACAAGAGTTTAGCTAGTCTCAAGGAGATTATAGGTTGTTTCAATAAGAATGCCAAGGTTTATTCACTAGACCACTCTAGCGATCCATTGATGAGCTACTAGTAAGCATTATTATTTGTTTGACGAGTAATAGTTACTTAAAGATGATTCAATGAACATAGTTAGGAGAAAGGGAGGGTCATATCCGACCTTTCACAGTTGTGGCAGTGACATCATCAGATTCTGCTCCGATCCGATATAGATACCTCGTCCCCTCCACGATGGATGATGTCGACATTTCTGCACATAATCGACATATTAGCTTTCAGTAGATTGCGCATGTTGGGATTTATTTCAAAAGCAATGTAAAAAATGCAAAGCATTTATTTTCCTCTTCCGTGGTCCCTCACTCGGACCCACTACATATTCGAGTTGGACTTTTTCACACCCCAGATCCGGGCTCAGCCCGGACCGGCCCACTTATCCCTCCAGGTTGGGCCAGACTTCTTCCACCAGACTCGAAGGTTCGGTCCGGTCAAAGCCCAATCAATGGGCCGGTCCGGACCTGGCCCATGCCCGATTCAGTTTCCCCTTGCCGGTCCTGCCACTGTATAATATAATCTTTGGAGTTGTTTTATCATTTCACTCGGACCCACCAAATATTTAGCCGTTTGGAGGACAATTTAGTAAAATATCATCTAACAACCATAATATAAGAACAACTTGGTCTTATTGGAGGGAATATTTTACCAAAATACTCTCATAATTTGGTCGTTTATGAACATTAATCATGAATATTTTGGCCATTCTACTGAAAACGATCAAAATTCTTCTATTTGGCACCCGAAAATTCCTATAAATAGGTATCAGTTCATCCTTACCACCACAAAATTTCTTTACTCTTCTAATACTTTTAATCAATCTTTTGTTCTGTTCACTAAATTAACTACCTTCCTGATAGTGAAGTTCCAAAAAGATCGCAAAAGTTTGAATAATAAGAATTTAAAGGCTTCAACTTGATCGACCAATACCAAGTTTCAACAATTCTACGTTTGGCTTTGGAAAAACTGAAGTTGAAGTTTAAATATTTTATTTTGCATTATATTAATAAATTATTTATTTATGATATTTTAAACTCATTACTTTTTTAATTACAATTTGTTTCTCAAATATAGTATGAATCCTAGTGCTACTAGTTCTAACCAACACTCAATAGTCTTTTGTAATCATTTTGATAGTAATTATTATATTAATCCTTTAGAAATGAACAACCACCAATACAAATGACACCTCCCAAAAATCAAAGTATTAATAATTTTGTTCCAAGTAGACCAAAATTAAATTATTAGAATTATTTTACTAAAATAAATGTCACAAATAATAAGGGAGAGGAGATCTTATATCCAAATACCTAAAGCTACACAATGCAAAAAAATGCAAAAAAAATTAATGGAAAAAATGAAGCACGAGAAATTTAAAGAATTAGTATGCTACTTGTTATGGTAATGATACAATTGATGCTAGACAAATACAATTAGACATCAATATTTATTTTTTTTCATTAGGAACATTTACTTATTCATCTGCTCGTAATAAAACTAGTTTAACAAAATATATTATTTGCCAAGGACGATCTTTCACATTTGGTAAGACTGAAAATTATTACGACTATACAATTAGTACATTAAATCCTTATTTTACAAAAGTTTCTATATCTACAAGTATAAGAAACTTTTAAATTATTTGAAAGGAAAGAATATTTGAAACAAACTTTAAAAGTATTAGACCATCTCCAATGGTGATTTCTAAAATTGAGTTCTTATCCTACTTGGCATTGTACTTTAAGGAGATTTCTATCCTAGTTGGAAGAGTTTCTACATAGAAATTGTAGACATACAAAAATGCTCTCCAATGGTTTTCCACTTCTATCCTATGTGTCACATAGTAAAATGACCAATTTAATGGTGTGGGGTCCAATAATAATTGTCATGAGAGAGGAGAATTTCTATGAGAGTTTTTACATGTAGAAACCCTCCTAGAAAGTTTCCATCCTACATCATTGCCACCTAGAATAGAAATGGTGATAGAAATCACCATTGGGAGAAATTTTTTCTAAAATGGATTTCTTCCATAGAAATAGGGAAGATAGAAACCCCCATTGGAGATGGTCTTAGTAGCATGTTTTCTTTAACTTCAAATATATGGACCAGTAAACAAAAATATTTTTTATTATGTTAATGTTATGGTACATTATTTAGATACAAAATGCTTTCTACAAAAAAGAATTCTTTGTTTATGTTCCCATAATGGGCCATCGTATAAATTTTACGTGAATATAATATTCACAATATAATTATTTTAAGGGATAATTTAGCAAATACCCCCATTCCAAATGTTAAAACTAGCATATACCCCCACTATTTATTTTATTTAGCAAATACCCCCACTCCTATGTAAAAGAGTGGGGGTATATCTTAAATTTTTATTATTTTATATCAAAAATGGGGGTATTTGTTAGATAAATAAAATAGTGGGGGTATATGCTAATTTCAACATTTAGAATGGGGGCATTTGCTAAATTATCTCTTATTTTAATAATGCTACCTATAATACATGAACTTCATGTATTAATATTTTGACCCAACTTCTGCTTATACTAGAAGGACGACTTTTTTCATATAAGATGTGCTTTTCATTTTGCTAATGTAATTGTATAAAAATATCTTTAATATTTTCACTTGAATTTAATAAGTATTGGAACACGTCTAATTAATTTGAATACTTCACCAAGCAACATGAGTTTAAAATGTTACGTGCACAATATATTGAATATTCAACTTGTTAACTACACTATTGGACTATACTCTATAGTCCAGCAGTCCAACTATTGGACTGTAGTCCATGACAAACGATCTTTCATAATTTCTCCTTATTTTAGTACGAAAATCTTCTCGACACTAGGGAAAGGATCATATAGAAACTGATCCATTAAATGATCAACAGACCCATTTTAATGCACGTTTCTCATCTTTCTAATCAATTCTCCTTGTTACAAATATTATTACAATTTCATACTGCTTCCTGGACTGCAGACATATAGGGATGGCAATGTCCCCCTGAACCCGACGGGGATCCGATTTTTTTACCCGACGGGGACATATTTGGGGATTTAAAAACAGAGATGGGGGCGGGGATGGGGATTAAAATAATTTTTCGGTCGGATTTGGGGACGGATATGGGTATAGTACTCCCCGCCCCGGTAAATCCCCGACCCCGATTACTTATACCCATATCCATATGTGCAACCCATTGGAAATGATATGATTCATGATCTATCTAGTATATATTTTATGAAAACCATGTTTTATTAACATACCTTGTACTTTTTTTTTGGAGCAAAAATAATTTTTTCAGCTTATAATGTACATAAAAAATTGTTAACGGACGAGAGACGGAGACGAGAAAATTGACCCCGAAAGTGTTAATGGGGCTAGGTCGGGGACGGGGACGGGAACGGGGATGGGGTGGGACGGAGAATGCATTGTTCAGCGGAGACGGAGATGGGGGTAAAAAATTAAACACGGCGGGAAACGGAGATGGGGACTCAAATACTACTCGGGGATGGGGGATATGGTCCCCGGTCCCAACCCGCCCCGTTGCCATCCCTAGAGACAGGCGAGTACATGAAAGCATGAATGTTATGAAAGAATAAGACGTCACATGGTTCATAAAGAGTTTACAGGTATTAGAGTACAACAAATTGGAAGTTACCCTTAGAAAATAATGGGAAAATTTTTTTAAGTCAAATGAGAGAGTTGGATCCACTGTGCCAGACTATCTACGGCCATCATGTGGCAGGCCGTATAGGACCCCATCTCCAGAGCTAGGTTGTCAACTAGCATAAACCGTATCGTGTATCGATTTGCTTGTGTATCATATCGTGTATCGAGTATCGTATCATACAATAACTCTAGGAGTTAGGTCTGTACTTCTAAATCCATTCTAAATCCATATAGGAATATGAGTTAATATAATTTTATCATAATTTTATTTGTTTAATTTTTGTAAATGTATCTAGTTCCAGGATCCAGAATCTTAAATATACATTACATGATCCAAGTAAAAAACCAATACTACCTATCAGCCTATATGTATCGGATCGGATGGGATCAACCAATATGTAACCAAATAGTAGTGTATCGTATCATAAAATACCTAGTGTATCATAAGATACTAAGAACATAGCCCCAGAGCATCCACTTCATGCCCCCATTTGCGCCCTTATCCACATTTTTTATATTTACATCTCACTTTCAACCCACATGTACATCTCACTTTCGACACATGTAACCCCACTTTGACACCTGAAACAGCGAGCTACCAGGTCATTTCTTGGCTACAGGTTAAGGGTGGTAACCAGTTCGATCGGACTCGACCCATTTATTGAATGAGCTAGGTTCATCATTATACCCAACGGGTCTGCAGACCCATTAACCCACAGAATATAACTTTTCACTCTTATCTTTAATTCTCTATGAACCAATTTCTCTCTCACAGACTCACAACCGTCTCAAAATCCCTTGGCGAGCGAAGTAAGGAGTGTAAGGTCCTAAATATAACATCGTTTTATCCTATGAACTTGAATATGTAGTAAAAAAGGCGGCGGACAACCAAAAAGTGTTGTACTTAAACGTATTTAAATAGATTGAGTCTGCGTGTAGCGAGTACGTGTAACACTTACGAAAAAGAACCCCAGATCAGTCAAGTAGTTAACTAAACACAAGTAGTTCGTTGGTCCTTCCGTCCTCACTAATGCTCGCCGCCAAACTCTGCCTATGGAACAGATCAAGTTTCCTACTCGAATCAATCTACCCTACCAGCATTGAATTAAAAAGTGCGCCTATGCGCAGCGAGGCGCAGGGACAGCGCCTAGGAACAAGCTAGGCGCACCACCTTAAAAAAGCGCGCGCCTAGTGTAGAAAAGCGCAGGCTCCAGGCGCTCAACAAGGCGCGCCTAGACGTAAAGTTATATATATATATATATATATATATATATATATATATATATATATATATATATATATATATATTCCAACCTTCTATATACATGTTATATAGTTTATGGGCTTTATTGGAAAGTATTGAAATTATTGTCATTAATATTATTGTGGGTTTTAGATTGTTTTCTAAATTAGAATGTACTTCTATATTTAAAGGCTTATATATATGTGGTTTGTATATTATATGTATATAGTTTGGGTTATTTATATCTAATGGGCTTTTAGATTGTTATATATATATATATATATATATATATATATATATATATATATATAATAATTTTGTGCTTATAATTAGTGATATTTTCAAGAAATTTGGACTTCTATGTAGCTAAGTTTTTAAATGTAGATATTTTTTATATACATATAAAGAAAAAAGTGTGCCTAGCTTTCAAAAGGCGTGTCTTGAGCCTTGCGCCTAGCGCCTCAGGCTCTAGGAGCCTTTGCGCCTTGGTGCGCCTTTCGCCTTTTAAAACTATGCCTACCAGCAACAATTGAACGGATTGTTTCCTCCGTAACGGTCCCCTAACTTCCCTCTTATCACTACTTACGGAACTACAAAATCCCTAACCCTAAGAGAGCAACATACAGAGCTAAGGGGGCAGCTATGCAAACCCTATCCCTCTTGCAACTTTGACAACCCTCTCCTGCTAGTTCGCAACCTCGAACTTTTCGGGGATGAATTTTTTCGAAAGAGATTTCCTGGGTATGATTGACTTCGATTATGGATCTTGATAAAAACTGGTCTATGTTTGAAAGTTATTGGAACAAGAAGATTGACATTCTGTTTCTCTGGGTACGAAGAAGATATTTACATCTTTTTAGTCTACAATTGATATTGATTAAGGTATGAAACAAATACTAACTACCTCTCTTGCCTATTTCCTCTTACAATGTCTCCAGTGATGCATTGATTTGTCTGCTGGATTTTCCTAGGTAATATATTCATGAGAAGATAGCTATAGTTATCGATCTCTCATGAATAACACCACCTTGAGCTAGCAAAAGTTAGTAATTTGGCAATTCTAATATATAATGTCTGATTTTCTTTTTGCAATATCAATTTCATATAATATAATGCTATGATGTTTAAATGGATGTTTTGGATATTTTCTTGTGAAAAACACCACCTAAATTATCCAGGCCAAAAATGAAATTGCCATATTTGCCTCCAACCGGACCAAGTAGCCCATATACTTGAACGGGTCAATCGGTCGGGTCAAGTTGACACGTTCTAAAACGGGTCGGGTTTGGGTTTGACCTAAACGTGTCATACATAAGAGCCAAAAAGTGTCGACCAGACCCAAACACGACCCAATCGCCACCCCTATTAAGGATATAAGGTAAGTTCTCACCAGTGTATTGTGTGCTACAAACGGAAAGTCTTTTGGTCTACTACTCATGCAGCAACTTCTATATTCAAAAATTTCTTTTTAGTCTTTTGGTATGATTATGACTGTATAAGCCAACAAGGTACAAAGAAGGACCTTTACCTGCATTGAGCAGCAACCTTGCCTTTTCCCATCTTTAAGTCATTCCTCACAAGAAGCACCTGAGGACATAGAAGAATGAATTTAAAGAAGGAAAGTCATGGCAAACAAGTGTCATGTCTAGAAAGCAATTAGAGAGAGAGAGAGACATAAAAAGGAATATCATAGGGACTATTTGGCAAACTTGAGAAAACACCAGAAACCACTTTAAAAGTGGATATCTGGAGGTTTTGGCCATTTTGGTTTATCAGGAGTGAGCCATTCAGCCATCCAAAAACATTTGGATGGATGTTTGTAAATCACTTTAAAAGTGTCATGTCCATTGTAGTGGATGTTCTCAGACTAAAAATATCAAAAATCACCAAGAGTGTGCTAATCCAACCAATCTTGCTTGCACAATGGAAAGAGCCACCGGCTTATCTCTCCATCAAATCAAATTTGCCAAAGGTGTACGTTCATGAGCCCATGCTAAAGTTTCAATCAATTCCTGCCAATATCCCCGCCAGGAAATTAAGAACATAAATCCAGTAGTCCAAACAAGATGCCCAAATAAAAACATCCACGCCCATACGGATAAACTATCCATACCAAAAGGGTTATATCCACCACCTTTAAATGCTTACTACAATATTGTTGTGGTTTTGTCTCAAACGAATTGCGACTCTAGGTGCTCAGGAAATCCATAGTTCTCGTGAACTGAACTGACCAATTCAATATTGATGGGTGAAAATGTCATGGAGAACCTAGAAGCAATCTTTATTGCTGGTCAGAATGCGCTTTAATGCTGATGAAAGAGGCAATCTTTTTAGCTGTTGACTAATTGTATATGGGTCTTAGTCTAAGATTCATTATCACAAGATTTTCTTCAGTATAGTTTATTACTATGCATGCATTTCCGAAATGTGAGTATTTCTCTTGTTGGTAATCTAACCGGCGACATATTGGAGAAGTTATTCAGTGGTCCGGGCTCATGGTGAGCCTTGATCCGTACCCAATGATATATGAAGAAAACATAGACCATGTGCCATTATATCATTGAGTACGAATCAAGGCTCACCATGAGCCCGGACCACTGAATAATTTCTCGACATTTTGTTGCATCATTTTTTCCATTGGCAGTACATATGCATGACTGCAGGGTTTTACCAGAACAAAACGTGCACCCTCCCGAAAACTTTGGGTTAATGCCCATTGCTTAGAGGTTCTCATAGACCAAAACAACGAAGGGTTCTATTTTTTAAACTGACCTATTTTCTGGGCAGACTTAGTTTGTCACACCTAGTCCGGAAGTAAATATTTTAGCTTTAATTTCCTTAGTTTTAGGAGTAATGTTCGAATCAAAAAAATTATTTAAGGAAGAAAGTTGACAACTTTTTCAGATTGTTAAGGTATTAATTAGTTTCGCAAAACTAGGTTTGAACACAAAGTAAAATTACTCGATATTGATATTTCACTCCTAGCGTCCACGACGATGAACTTAGTCGCAATATTTGTGCTTTCCTTTCCGAATAAAAAAAGAAGTAATAAAACTTGCAATTATTCAAATTTCAGCGTCTAAATTGGACTGCAAAAGAATTCGGTTACCATCATGGGCTCTTCGAGGATTTCGGCTAGGGTTTCGATCTCGAGCATCGCCGGCTTCTCCTCCTTCTTCTTCTTCTGGTCGGCGGTGCTCTGGGTCCGGTCCTCGGCCACCAGCATCCCCGCCATGGCCAGGCTGGCCCTGGCGAGCACCGGCCGGGCCCACCGGAGCATCCCTAGCCCGACCGACCTTGCTCTCGTTCTTCTTATTCCTCTTTTCGTCGTCATCGGGGTTAAGTTGTTGGCGGTGGCGAGGAAGTAGCCGGCGGCGAAGCACCCGGCACCGACGAGGACAGTGGTGGCGGCGCCCAGGAGAGAGAGCGAGACCCCCAACGTCACCACAGTCAACACCAACAAATTCTTCTTTCTTCTTCTTCTTCTTCTTCTTGTGGAGGTTCAAGTGGGAAAAAGAAATGGCTACCGGAAATTTAAAAGCAGGGCTAGTGTTGGTCCGTTTTGTTGGGCCTGTTTGGTTTTGGGCCCATTCAAGTGTTATAAAGGACCTGTTTGTTGATTTTTTTTTTTTTTTTTTTTTTTGCGATGTCCGGTGTAACGCAGAATTTTGTGCACGTTGCATTGCACAGAATTTTATGCACGCTGCGTTTCATGACATTTGGGTCCAATGTCCTCCAATTTACACACACCTCCACACCTCCTCCACGGTTCGATCCCGAGACCATCCGCCTAGCCTATTTGTTGATAAAAGATCGATTCTATTTTGTGGGATAATCTGTTACCAGTCATCAAAACATCAAAGTTGCAATAAATTTGTATTACTTTGTTTCGTATAAGTTCATACAAAAATCCTAGAGGAACTCACGAGTTCTTATTTTTTAAAAACTCGGCCATAAAAAGAAAGAACTTTGATCTATAATATCAGAAAGCCAGAAAATGGTAGAAAGCTGAACTGAACTGTATATTCAGCAAAAGCCGATAAGGTTCCCCTTGCTCAAACTGAGTTAATAAGCAATACTTGTCTCGAGGAAACATAAATGTGAACAAATTCATTACTATTCTCATCAAGGCATTCAATAAGAATGAACAGGCGAGTCATCATCGAAGACACAGTTTCTCGACTCCAATACAATAATTTTGTTCATGGCAGTTCAAGTTGTGACAAAAATCCTTAAAACTATTTAATCCTGTTGGGATAACAAATAGCCGCAACGCGACGAGCTCATCTCATCACAATATAGAACATATCGCAAGTATTTGACTATAAATGAATACACAAAGGCTTTTGAGCTGATCAAGTACACAAATCTTTTAGTACTAACTGAATTCTCAAAACCGGATTGTAACTTTTGATATTACAAAACATAGTGCATTTCAACACAGAACTACGACTACTGATACTGCAAAACACAACTATCACATTTAAGCATGGGAGCTACGCATGATTCCATGAAAGTAACCACCGACCATCACGAAGGACACGAGCGATACAACACCAGCAGGAAATATCTTTCCCGACTTCTTGAAGCGCGAACCCATGACTGCCAGAAGTGCAGCAGAGACACCTGGATTGTGAATGACGCAGTTAGCAATGGCACGACAAACCAAAACCAACTTCGTAGTTTGTAAAGAATCCTTGCACAAGGAAGGTGAGGTGACTCGGTAAGAATCTCATACCTAGCCCCAGAGAAGACGCAAAGGCAGTCTTTGATGGAAGTTGCGTATACACATAATACAGTAGTAAGGATGATATTCCTCCCGCTGCTAATGACTTCTGGCTTCCACTTTTCATATATCCCATTATCCCACCCACTGTCAAGCAGATAGCAACAAGAAGTTGAGAGATCCAGAGCATCTCAGTCATGAAATATATTCTAAATATTATCTGAGTCTTGTTGAAAATTTAGCTAATGCATACCAAGTAACAGTACCAAGGGTTTAGATGTCCTCCCTCCCATTTACCCACACACAAACCAAATGATGCCTCTAGGCTTCAGTCAAAACCCTAAACTGTGATAACTATATAAAGCTATTACATATCAAGTGTAATACCAACACCCAAAACTAGAATGTAGGCATTACCACCATTGTTGAGGTTTATGGTTAGGCTTCAAGGAGTCTAAACTTAACTGTAAATCTAATTATTAACATTAAATTAAGCGAAAATGATATTTTGCCTGCCCCTGGGGGGTGACCGCGCTGGCCCGTGCCCACGTGGCGGTCAGCCATGGCTCCCCCGCTAGCACGGGCCTACCCTGGGCCAGGGCCAATGGCGGCGCACCACGTGGCCGCGGGCTAGCGCGGTCACCCCCCAGGGGCAGGCAAGGTAGCAGCGCGTCATAAATTAAAATAACTAATGTGCCCGTCTAATTTTGTGTCAGCTAGACCTCCAGAATGCAGAGGTGTCATACATATTGATGCCTTTGTAACTTGTAAGTGCAAAAATGTCCTTGTGTACTCATAACATCATACATCACTCTAATGAAATTTTATCGAATATAATATAGTACCCACAGATATATTTTCATAAACCAACGTCCAAATACGGGTGAGGAATGGTGCAACAATGCATAACATTTACCAACCACTAATCATTTTTACAATACAGAAGATTGATTAACTTATAATACCACTCACTAATGTGATAACCTAATAATATCGAGATCTAGGTTGCAGGAAAACTCCTCCATAGGATTGCATCCGTGTACGATATCCGACATGATACTTCTTGAAACATTTGGAGATGGTCTTCTCATGTCTAGGTCCCAATGCTAAAACATTGATGAAAGTGATTTGGCATGGTCTCTAGCTTGTTCAAAATATACTCGACATACAAAAGGGAAACATTTTTCGCCACCGTCCTATCTAGAATTTTTTGGATCCAATGTGCCCTAAATTTAAATTTTATAAAGAAACTATCTTACTCCAAATCCAACACATGTTTACATCCGAATCCATGTCCATGCAACCTAGCTCAAGATAAACTAGGTAAACCAAAACTGTATTTATATGTCATCCAAAGTTCATCTGGAACTGAAATTTTCTACTTGTGTGACACTAGTTTGTATTTTGTTCATCAAGGTGGAGAAACTATCAAACATGAAAGACCTATTTATTGATACATTGGTACCACACATCTTATTTATTGAATGATGTTTGGTGGAAGAGCTCTGTCATTAGAACTTTAGAAGTGATCCAGAA
>JANAVB010044937.1:0-20839 GCA_029216955.1 Iris pallida | reverse complement strand
TTTCCTTCCATGCGGGAAAAATTATCATCTTAATAACTATGATATTGATCAATTAGCTATAAGTTTAAGACTGGAAATTGATTGCATGCAATTAATGAGGTGATGATCTTGTTTTAGCTAGGAAAGCACATTGCACAAATGGATAAGATAAAATAACAATTGCTAATAAGCATGTGGGAAAGGCAATATAATCTGCAATCCAACTAGCATAGTATCACTAGAAGACTAGAAGTTTGCATCCACCTTTATGTACATCTATATTTAATACATGTCTACATGTGTCCTGAGCATGTGTTTATCCTTGCTGGGGTTGCTATTACTTTTGAACTAACTAAGTCAGCTCTTGTATCAATACCTCATTTCCTTACTTTCATCTATGATAAAGGAATAATTCACTCTTTCTAAACAAAACTCCCATATGTCAACAAGGAAAAAATGCACATGTGAATCATTAGGGAACTAGAAATAGCCAAATTAGAGACTGCTACTACTCTCAAAATCAAAATGATCTCCAGTAACATGCACATATATGAAGGTAGCCAAATTAGAGAGAGATAATATCATCAAAATAAAATTTTCTTCAGTAACATGCACATATGTGTCATTCACGAACACTTTGCACATTAATTTTTGTTTTAATGTAGTTGTAGGCATGGATGATACAAAGGAGAAGAGGATGTAAACTGAATTGGAGAAGAAAACAATTATTTAATTACTGTAGTTTTTTGTGCGATCTGAGGCTAGATACCTCATACATTTAAAGTAATATTTTTAAGATCTAAAGGGCCTTTGTGGAGACTTAATTGCATTTAGAAAATTTAATGTTCAATCTAAAACATCCTTTTGTAATATTTCATTAAGTCATTCAATAGAAATAAGGGTTTCTCATCCCCACGATATATATCGAATTAGTCTGAAACTAAATGAGAATATGGAATCATGTCTAGAAGGAATTCACCATCAATTTCCATTAATTGTTCCGGCTGTGCATCATCCACCGGCACATCAATGCTGTTTTTGTTTTATCCTCATCACATATTGCTTTCAATTTATGAATATCAATGAATGCAGGGAAGACACAACACAAACATTGGTAGACATGCCAACATGTTATTGTGTGATTCCAATGCTAGTGTTGTTGATATTACTTAGAAGTTCAGTTTTCTTTTACCATATTGCTCTTACAGCTGTGTATACTTCCAGTTATAGTGCTATGTTTTAAATGTCTCTACTTCCAGTTATAGTATCCTAAAAGGATGAAGGAATATTATTGGCTGGGTCTTATGTTCTCGATATGTTGTGCTTCCATCGGAGAAGTAGAGTATCTGAAATACAAAGATTTGAAGCAGCCGTTAAATGGTCGGATCTAGGATATGATGGTGAGGATGACCCTTGCTGAAAAAATTGGTCATATGACTCAGATCGACCGTTCCGTCGCGGCCCTGGAAGTAACGAAGGACTACTTCATAGGTGTGTATGTAACTACCGATGAGTTAGTAAATAGTATAAGGTGAATAGTTGATACGTGTCTCCTTTTCTGTTTCAATCTATTTATGTTCAACTAAAATCGTTGGATGTATTATTATATAAGGTTTTGATGAATGAAAATTTTTTTTCATGATTTTTCCACCTTTATTAAAGTCCTTAAATAGTTTGAATCTTAGCATAGCGTGTTCGTGATCTTTACTTGAACATGTAACCAAGGTTTACTATTTACTTTACTGATGGATATGATAAAATATTAATATATTTCTTTGACACATGTATGGGATTGACTTATATCAATACATATTTTTGAAATAACATCTATTGGGCCATAGGCCCAATTCAATATAGATAACTCATTACCATATGGTGCTTGCAGGTCGAACTTTAGTTGAATGCCCTTTGGAGTATGTTGAACGCTATGCAATTACATTATTTCTTGACATCTATGTTATGGTAGTACATGTTTACCTTGACTAGAGATATGAAAAACTATCATCCTCAAGGTCTCAAAAGCTGGAAACAAAAGATTCACCTTAGTTTCTGAATATCACAGAAACAATTGTACACTCTTCTTTTAACAAAATCATTTATTTACGAATTTTGGGAGCCTTATAACTTTTAGTGGGTTTTCCCCAGACTGAGTAGATTTGAAGTCGATAGGGACTATGTAACTGGTTTCCACAAGCGGAAGGAGAAGAGAAAAGAATCCAATAAGCAACTAGACGAGAAAATGGAACTAATGCGCATCGAGGAACATAAAAAGTAATTCGCCTAAGATAATCTTAAAATGTAAAGGCATGCTTGATGATCAACTAATATTTTCATACATAATATCATTGTTCTTTTAATTTATCTACTAGTGTATCTAAAGTTCAGCTCTAAAGGTTAGGGATTCCTTAATAATATTTCTTCTTCTTATGCTAAAATTAGAACTTATCTGCTTCAGTTCTCTATTTTGATTGTGGTGTGATGAAGGTCCCATGTCATTGTCTATAACTTCAGGCAGCATCTCTGGTCCGTCTAGGTTGACATTGTGTGCTATTTTGTGGTCAGATGATGCAATTGGGGACGATGGCCAGATGTTGGAGGTAAGTCGACTCGGGTCCCCTATTGATATGCTTCTACTTAATCCGAACCCCAAAACCTTCCTCTTGTATACTTTCTCCTTTCTTTGCTGCAGATAATGACCCCAAAGGCTCGTTCTGATGTACACATGAACCTGCCTGGACTTCAGAAGCTAGATTCTATGCTCATTGTAATTGGCCATCTTTATGATGAAATCCTTAAATTTTATCAGTGAATAAGAAATTTATAGGTATCTTGGTCTAGAACTGCAGCCATTGGTATATGATGGTTGTTGAGTGTGTTTTTTTTATCAAGGAATAGATTTGTAGGTATTCAAGATTTTTACGAGACCCTGAAACTAAATAAGCCTTTCTCGTATAATATTGAAAATTTATGTTTAGGCTTCCATGTCGTAACGGATGACTTGTCTGACTGTCCAAAATGGAGATTCATACATATTTCTGTTTAGCTTTGGGGGTCTCGTATAATATTCAAATTTTGCATTTCGGTCTCCATTTTGGATGGTTAGCCAAGTTAACCATTAGAACGAGACCCAAATCCTATTCTGGATAATATGGAGATCTAAACACAAATGTTCAATATTATACAATATCCTAAAACTAAATAACCCTTTTTATCTATCAACTTACATGTTGTTTTGAGGACTGGAATCTATTTGATGTGCAGGAAACTATGGACTCGATGGTAGACACAGAGTTTTGGTACGCTGAAGGGGGCAACAGAGCTGAAGGATAAGACCGAAAAGGCAGCACTAGGGTGAGTAAGAAGTGGTTTGTCGTCTCCGCAGGTTCCAAATTTTGGGCTTTCCATCTTCCAACGTAAGAGGCTCATGTTCCAAGGAAACTTTGTTCATCAGGTCCTTAAGGCTGCCAAATCCATCAATGAACAAGTACTGCTCTAGCTGCCCATTTTCGCTGTAGTCGAGGATGCACTTCCAAAGGTACTTTCCCGATTTCTATTTGTCATTCCAATTCTCGGGATATGTTTAAACTAGTGATACATCTTGGGATACTGTCCTCCTTCCAGTCAGGAAAGGCCAACTTGGGTGAAGATCTGTATATGTCTGTAACTGCAGCGTTGGGCTCAGTTCAGGGGATACTGCTTTCGCTGAACCTGAAGAATGAACACTGTGTAATCGGCACGGTGAACCGGTTCGAGGGTGCAATATTTGCATGTAAACAGAGCTTGAACGAAGAAGCAAGCAAGAGTTCGCCAATCCGATACCTGTGGCATTTTACCATGGCCAACGGACTTGAACATGAGAATTGGCATATTCCTGGAAAGGGCAGAGACACTTCATGAGCTTCTTAAGAACAAGTTTGCAAACCTCGCACAGACTTTTATTGATGTCACCAAGGTCCAGTACAACAAGGTTAGCAGGTTCTCTTTCTTTTTTCACCTCATAAAACTACAAATCAAGGTTCACGACATCAGAATCGGTATTGGACTCTTCCTAAGAGTATCAGGATTGGCGGTATTACAATATCGGAATCGATTTTTTTTGGTATCAGAAAACAAATAATTATTAATAAATTTAGAGAAATATTTTAGGCATTTAGGCATAATTATAATTATCATTGCTAATTAGTTTATATGCGATAGATAATTTTTTCCTTTACATAATTATTTGCCATCGATTGTAATAGTGTTTACAACCTAACTAATTTTTTTAGCAATTCAGCCACTCTCACATTCAGCCAAATAATCCTTATGTAGAAGATACCAATTATGATGTCTATTATGCCCTACTTGATGTTTAAGTATATTTGAGGGAGCGTCGTAGATTTGGACTGGGAGTGGTATTCTTTTTCCTCCCTTTTCTGCTCTTGTTGGTGTCAATTGCATTCCTTCTCTCAGGGTTGTATTTGCATTAGTTTTTAGCTTATTCTTTGTTGAATGCCTTATTCCCCAAATTCTGCAGTTGGGTGGAGACACAATTAGATAGTGTGATAGCCTTACTTGGTAATTGACCTCTACCCCTATTTGTAATTTCATCCTGTAAGAATAAAAGACCAGCAAAACCTTAATCCCATATATTGGGTCCGACTAGTAGCATCTCTAAGGTGTCACCAAATAAGATATCGCCTGACAACTATCCTGCTTGATTCTGTCGTATGCTTCCGATGATGTATCTGTTAGAAGGTTTTAAATTTTAGTGTCCGGACTGCCCTCTTTGAGAAGATTGTCATGTTCCTGGAAAGAGCAAAGACATTTCATGAGCTTCTTAAGAACAAGTTTGCAAACCTCGCCCAGACTTTTATTGATGTCACCAAGGTCCAGTACAACATGGTTAATAGATTCTTTTTCTTTTTTTACCTCAAGAAACTACAAATCAAGGTTTACGGTATCGGAATCGGTACTGGACTCTTCCCATGAGTATCAGGATCAGCGGTATTACAGTATCGGTATCGATTTTTTTTTTTGTATCAGAAAACAAATAATTATTAATAAATTTAGAGAAATATTTTAGGCATTTAGGCATATTATAATAGTTATCCTTGCTAGTTAGTTTCTATGCAATAGAGAAATATTTTAGGCATTTAGGCATAATTATAATAGTTATCCTTGCTAATTAGTTTTAAATTTGTCACGGAATAATTTCAGTATATAACCAAACCTCTTTTTCTATATTACTTCTTCATTTTTGACTTCTTAAAAATGTAGGAATTACTAAAATGAAGATGGATTGGCCTTTGAGATTCAAACTAGCACTTGGAGCGGCAAGGGGGCTGACATATCTCCATTCCAGCTCAGCTGTTGGGATAGAGGCATCTCTTCTAAATGGTCTGCTACTTCTCTGTGGAGGCATCATGTTAGCATGCTCATCATAAAAGCTAGTGAGTAGTTAGTGTATCTATGATAGAGGAATGTTTTTTCTCTTACGTTTGTGTTGAGAAGAGATGGTTGTTCTCCTTTGTGTCCATCTTGAGGGTTAAAATCTTGTAATGTTATGAGTTGTAATCAACTATTGCAATATGAATTTAAATTTATGTGCATATTGATAAGAGTTCATCTTCGGTTATATATTTCTCTGAAGCTTGTTTAATATAGGTTAATGGATATATTGAAATTATATATTTTTTCTAGATAATATATATTGGTAACGGTTATGACCGTTACAAAAGTGAAAATAAGTAACGCAATAGCACATTTTTGTAACGGTAATAACTGTTATGAAAGAAAAATTAGTCACGATAATAACCGTGACAAAAGCGTTACAAGAATTTATTTTCCTAACGGTACTAACCGTGACGAAAAGCGTTACAAAAATTAGTCACGGCCAATTCGTCACGGTTATTACCGTGACAAATTATTTGTCACGGTAATAACCGTTGGCAATCACCTAATTTGGTGTAGTGTTAAATGTTTGATGAATACAAAATGGCTGAGGGTACACCAGTAAGGGATCATGTTCTCAAGATGATGGGTTCAATGAAATGGAGATCCTTAGAGCTAAAATCGATGGGGAAACCCAGGTCGATATCATTCTCGGGACTCTGCCTAAAAGTTTTGACAATTTTTGCCTTAATTACAACATGAACAAAAGGTTGTATAGTTTGGCAGAACTTACAAAAGAGCTACAGGATGCTGAATCTCTCTTTAGGCAGAGGGGTCATATTTTTGTTTCTGAAAAGGCTTACTACTTCTATGCCAAAAGGCGGTAAGAAGAAGAATAACATTCAGAAACAGGCAAACTCAGCAAAGAAGGGCATGGAACCTCAAGGCGTGGTGAAAAAGTCGAAAGGCAAATATTTCAAGTGCAAAGGGTCAGGACATTGGAAGACTGATTGTCCACTTCTCAAACAAGGGAACAAAGAAGGTATATCTCATTTACTAGTAGTTGAAACATGTTTAGCGGTGTTATCTACCGGCACCTGGTGTGTAGATACAGGAGCCACTAATCATATCTACAATACATTGCAGGGGTTCCAGGAAACCAGACGGCTCAGTGACGGAGAGATATGCTTGTTCATAGGTGATGCTACAAAAGTATCGGTTGTTGCATTAGGATGTTACTTTATCTTTTGGTAGAAATAAGTCTTTGACATTGAGATTGTCTTTATGCACCTTCACTTAGAAGGAATTTAGTTTCTGTTTCTATGTTAGTTAAGGATGGATATTCAGTTTATTTTAATGACAATATTGTTATTAGAAAGAATAAATATTTTATCTGTTCTGGTGCATTGGTTGATAATTTGTATGTCATTAATCCTATTTCGTCCACAATACAACTTATGAAAATGAATAATATGTCATCTAACTTAAATAAGAGAAAAGAACCTTCTTGTATGAACCAAACATATCTTTGGCACTTATGATTGGGGCATATTAACCTAAGAAGAATTCAAAGACTGGTGAAGATGGACCGTTGAGTTCATTGGAAGTGGAGGCACTACCAGTCTGTGAATCCTGCTTGGAAGGTAAAATGACTAAAGGTCTTTTATGGCAAAGGGGTATAGGGCCAAAGATGTGTGGAATTGGTTCATTCTGATTTGTGTGGACCCATGACTCCAAGCTAGAGGTGGCTTTGATATTTGTCACATTATGACGATTATTCAAGGTATGGATATATTATTTGATGCGCTGTAAGTCTGAGTGCTTTGAGATATTCAAAGAGTACAAGACTGAAATGAAGAAACGTCATGAAAAAATGTATCAAGTCATTACGATCAGATCGTGGTGGCGAGTACCTTTGGAGAGTTTAGAGATTATTTATCAGAGGCTGGGATTGCATCCAATTGACTGTACTGGAAGCCCAACAGAATGGTGTAGCCAAAGAAGGAATAGAACTCTTATGGAGATGGTTAGATCATGATGAGTATTCGGATTGCCAGATTCGTTTTGGAGATATGCCTTAGAGACTGTAGCATTTTGAAACTTGGTTCCTTCTAAGTCAGTACATATTACTCCCACAGAGAGTGTGGATTGGGTGTAAGCCTAGTCTGAAACATGATCGCATTGGGGTAGTCCAGCCATGTGCTGAATGGGAAAGCAGATAAGTTGGATCGTACAGAAGTATGCTTGTTTGTAGGCTATCCAAAGAGGAGAAAGGAGATTATTTTATAGTCCTAAGGATCAGAAGGTTATTGTTAGCACCAATGCCCGATTCTTTGAGGAAGACTATGTGATGAACCTAAACCCACAAGTAGAGTGTTCTAGAAGAATTGAGACTGAGAACCACGTACTTCAGTACCAATAGTACAAGAGGATGAACCACAAATAACTGCACAATGTGTCACAAATGTTAACCACAACCGATAGTGCCTCGTCGTAGTGGGAGGGTTGTTTACAACCTAATAGATATATGTTCTTGGGAGAGTCGTCAGACTTCGTCCCTGAGGAACAGATATGATACCTGTACCTACAATGAAGTACTCCAAGATAAAGATGCAGAGTCTTGGTAAAAAACAATGATATCTGAAATAGAATTATGGATACTAATCAGGTCGGGAGCTTATAGAACCACGTGGTGTAAAAGCCATGGATGCAAGTGGGTCTATAAGAGAAAAAGAGGATCAGACGGTAAGGTTGAAACCTTTAAAGCTCGGCTTGTAGAAAAAGGTTTACTCAAAGAGAGGGTATCGATATGAGGAAACCTTTTCTCCGTTAGCCATGCTTAAGTCTATTGGATTCTTTATCTATTGCATCTCATCTCGTATGAGATTTGGCAAATGGATGTCAAGACAGCTTTCCTTAATGGAAGTCTTGAGGAAGACATCATATGAAGCAACCAGACGGGTTCATTGAAAGGGCCAGGAGCATGTGTTTGTAAGCTCAAGAAGTCCATTATGGACTTAAGCAAGCTTCTAGATTTGGAACATATGTTTTGATCAGGTGATAAAATCTTATGGATTTGATCAATGTCAGGATGAATATGTGTATACAGAAAGTGTGACGGAATGTGGTGGTGTTCCTAGTACTTTATGTGGATGACATCTTGTCATTGGAAACAATGTGAAGGTATTATCTGATGTATGGGTAGGTTATCCAAACAGTTGATATGAAGAACTTGGGAGAAGTAGGTCACATCCTTGGGATCAAAGTTCTACGACGATCGCAAGAAAAGAATGTTGGGCTTATCCCAAGCTTCCTATATCGATACTGTACTAACTCGTTTTAGTATGCATAATTAAGAAAGGTTCTTACCATTTAGACATGGAATTGCTCTATCAAAGGAACAGTGCTGAGGACACCTAAAGAGATAGAGAACATGCGGCAGGTTCCTTATGCTTCAGCAGTAGGAAGCTAATGTATGCAATGCTATGTACGAGACCAGACATTGCTTTGCCGTAGGCATGGTCAGCAGATATCAGTCTAACCAGGACAAGAGCACTGGACTGCCGTAAAGCTATTTTGAAGTACTTGAAAAAGGACTAAAGAGTTATGCTAGTTTACCAGGCAGATAGTTTAGTTCCCTTGGGGGATACAGACTCAGATTTTCAGTCAGATAGGGATTCAGGAAATCTACCTCAAGTTATGTATTTATTTTGGGAGGTGGAGCCATTGTGTGGAGGAGTATCAAGCAAAAATGTATTGCTGATTCCACCATGGAAGTCGAGTATGTGGCAGCTCTGAGGCAGCCAAAGAAGCGGTTTGGCTCAGAAACTTTCTGTTGGACTTGGATGTGGTACATAGTTTGCTGAGTCTATTGTACTTTATGTGATAATAGTGGTTGCAGTTGCAACTCGAAGGAACCACGAGCCCATAAGACAGTCAAACACAGTGAGCGCAAGTACCATCTGATACGAGATTCGTAAAGAAAGGAAGTTGCTGTGATCAAGATAGCATCAGCCGACAACCTAGCTGATCCTTTACAAAGAGCTTACCAGCTAAGGCTTTTGACAGTCATGTGAGGGAATGGGAGTCAGGTGTGTAGCAGCATGGCTTTAAGTATAAGTGGGAGATTTGTACCGGTATATGAAAAAGCAATGCTTTGAGTATAAGTGGGAGATTGTTAGGGTTATATACTAAAAGCATCACTTTGTAGTAATCTTATTTCCTTAAATTTTGAATGAGAATCATATGGGCAAATGTTTGCATATGTATTTATTGTAAGTGTTAATGCAATATCTGATATTCTATATATAATAAATAGGGTGTGTGGTGTCACACAGAGATCATATTATCAGTTTCTATGGAGTATATAAATAGTTCACAACCTAGATGGACTTGGACAATCTATTGGAAAGGTTGTAGTGTAATATGGTATTAGTCTATCTTGACTATAGGTTAACACTAGTACACTTGGTGTGTATTGAACAGGACACTTGAGGTTATTCTTTTGTACTGACTACTAAAGAGAACAAACCCTCTGTTATTATGGATGCTTGTGCTCTAATCCGGATATAATAACGGACAGTATATGTAGTGGCATTAGTTTGACTCATAAAAGAGTAAGATCATATGGATCAACAACTCTATGAATTGGGTAATAAACATGTATGTATGATGGGCTGTTGATTATAAATGGAATCCCATGTCCCGATAATCGGGTTGATGATGTCCTCTTAAGGAGCTCATAAGGATTGTCATGTAAACCCTGCAGGTGGATTATATCCGACATGACAAATAAACTTGAGCGGTACTACTTAAGGATAAAAGATGTCGAATCAATATAGTTGTCAGTAACTTAATTTGATCGACGGACATACGATATCTTAACATAGGGAGCCAAACGAGCATATAATAAAAGGAGCCCACAAACATAATTTGGGATTAGGGAGGTGGGCAACAATAGCTCATTAGTGGACCGAGGTATTGTAATGGGCCAGGATTGTGTGTTCGGGCTGAAACACGGGTATCCAGATCCGTTAGGAGGCCAACCCTAATTCTCCTCAGGTCCCTACGTAGCCTATATATATCCTCTATTCTCTGGCGCCATATTTGATCAGAAATCTAAAATTTCTCTAAATTCGTGATTCACGTAAGGAGGAGAAAGAGAGGGCTGCCAAGGAGAAGAAAAATTGGTAGATCGTCGGCCCATACGACGTCCAACTCGAGGAAGGATACGTGCAGAAGATTCGTGCGGGTCCGCTCAAGATTGCCAGGAATTACTTGTCTCCTTCCGCCGCAGGTATAATTGTGAACCCTAGTTTCCGCCTATGAAGGGTTAGAAACAGTATTAGATCTGTTAACTTTCTATCGATCAATACGCACACAAAGGAAGGGTCCTGGGAATCCCATTTCCATCACACATAGCAACAATTAAAAACAAGGCTCAATGAAAATTTCAAATGTAAAATACAAAATTGCACAAAAATATTGGATATATCGCAGCCACCGCCGCTACGACAGTAAAATAGTTGAGGCTGGAGAAGTCGGGGGATGTCTCGGATGTCTCGGAGCCGCTGACGAAAATATTACTCGCTCATTGGTATTTTCCTCCGACACCTTCCCAAGCCCTAAAACCTAATCCTTATTTTCATTGAGAAGATGGAATCAAGGAGGACGTATGAGAAAGAAAGGAAAAGTGAAAGAAGAAGAAGAAGAAGAAAAGAGAAGAAGAAGAAAAGAGAAAGAAAGAAGAAGAAGAAGGGGAGGAAAGAGCGAGAGATTACCATTCGCCATTCGCCACATATATAGAGACGAAAGGAGGAGAGGACGAAAAGGGGAGAGGATTAGGGCTGGGAATTGGAAATGAAAAGTTTCAAAGGACTGATAACGCTTCTTGTAGTACGTGAAAGCATGTGATGCATTTTTTAATTTTAGTTTTAACTTATTAAATTTTCTAACGGTTTTAATTGTTACAAATAATTAATATACGTTACTAATATTACAATTCATTTTTTTTCTATTTTTACTAACACTTTTGTTATTTAGTAAAGGTTTTAACTGTTAGTAATTGTAACAGTAAAACTGTTAGTAGTTAAAAGAACTGTGTGCTAGGAAATCCTATTTTGGTGTAGTGTAAACTTGGTTATTTTGATTACTTAACTTGGTTGCTATTGTTGCACAGGTTGAGTATCTAGCGTGGTAGTTGACTAGTGGTCTGACACTAGTGCATCTGACCACATGTGCTCTCGAAGAAGCTGTTCACCAAAGACGAGCCATGTTATGACGAAGGTCCTCGATGGCGAACATGTACCTAGCAGAATATTTGAAGATCGAGACTGTGGTTATGAACCACCAATAGGGACACTGGAATGCGTATTACACGTACCAGAGACTTTTGAAGATCCGATCTTAGGAAGTCTGTTATCTGATACAGACTTGAAAGATGGACATTTGTACTAGCCATATGGTAATTTCTTGGCGAGGAACATACTTCGAAAAGATGTTCGTGTAGCTTCCCTTACCGGAATTTTTTTTGAAATATTTTAATTATATTATTTGATTTAAATGGTGATTATTAGATTTTGTAAATTATTTAGTTTATTATTCGGTAGATGACTTTAGGTATTTATATATTATAAGTTCTTAATATTAAAATGTTTTGTTGATATATATGAATAATTGTCCTTAACAATATGTTGTAATTATTAGGATTTGGTTAATAAGTTCCTATTTAATAAATGGAAGTTAATTTATGATAAAATCAATATTTAGTGAGATGTATGATATATCGTGTAAGTGTTAAACTTTCCTTTTTCTTCATAAATTTTTATATGATTGATTTTTGTATTTATTATATATATATATATCTATATATATATATATATATAGATTATAATATTATAATATTATCTATTGTTGGTATATATGTGTATATAGTAAATATATGTAACCCATTATTTAACCATATTCAAGGTGCACCCACTGTTTTGCCATAATGTACCAATACCCCCCACTTTCGTCAAAAACTAACGGTCAACTCTGTTGACCGTTAATTTTTGACCGAAATACCCCTATCAAATCACCATATTACCAGTTCTCCCTCGTCAGCTTGAAAAAATGGAAGGGACATTTCGCAAAACTTTACGGTCAACGGAGTTGACGGTTAGTTTTTGACGGAAGTGGGGGGTCTTGTACATTATGATAAAACAGCGGGGTGCACCTTGAATATGGTTAATAATGTGGGGTGCAACTCAAATTTCTCTTAAAAGTATATTTATGTCGTATATAATATATTGGTATATGGTATACTATAAATATTCTATATCTTAATATTTTAGAAAAGTTATATTCATATATTATATATATATATATAGATGTTGAACACTTGTACATGTATAAAATATATATATATTATATATATATATATATATATATATATTTTTTTTTATTTTATATATATATATATATATAATATATATATATATATAATATATATATATATATATATATATATATTATATAATATATAGTTAAAAAAATAAGAAAAGAAAAAGAAAATAATATGGGAATCCCGGCCCACCAGCCCGAGCAACACCCCAGCCCAGTCGGCCCAACCTTTTTCCAAACTAATAGTTCCCCACAGCCTAATAGTTCCCTACACCTAGTTGAATCTCAAAGAACCCAGCCTACTAGTTCCCCACAGGCCGAGAGAAAACGCTCAGTTTCGGCCATATATAGGTTATAAATAGAGAGAAAAGAGCGAGAAAACCCTAAACCCCCGATCCCTGCCCAGGCGACCCTGTCCCGACCATGTGCGGTGCCGCAGCTACCGCCGGCCGGCGGCAGGAGGCCACTCGCGCGCGGCCAACGCGCACAAGCGCGGGGTTGCACAGCAGCAGTGGCAGCCAAACCGGGCAACTTCGACGCGGGTTTTCGCGACGTAGAGTCGATCATTCTCCGATCTTCCTTCGCAGGTTTGTCAACAACCTTACCCTTTATAGTCCCCTTCAAATAGCTTGGATTAATTCGCTTCGTACGCAATGGAAAGCGAGTTCCAAAACCGAGAAAAATCTCGAATTCTGGATTATAGAATTGTCCCAAACCCAAAGTTGGCGGTCGATTTACGACCATGATATTATGAACATGGAAAACCGCTTGAACAACCTGGTAGACAACATAACCGAGATTGAGACCCCACTTTTAGTTTATTTTCTAGTGGATTAAATTTTGTTTAAAACCAATTTGAAAATTAGGAAAAAAACTGAGAAAACTGTTTTTGAAAACTTAGAAATCTTTCACTTGACGTGCGTCCTGCCATTCCGGGCGACGTGGTCGCGAACCGAAAGCACCGAAAGGTGCGTAATGGCTTCGAGGACGTGTGTGCTTTGACAAAATTCAAATTGGTCGCGTTTGCGCGACGAATTTGATGCATATTCGTCAAAATTCACCGTATCGGCCTCTGTGCAAGTTTTCCAATTACTTTGTGCGCGCTCGTCTGATTCTGAGACAGTTGAATTGGAACGCCGTTTTGCAGACCCCACGGTCTGACTCAAACGGACGATTTTGTGCACGGCCCGCCGAAATCCAACTTTGGACATACGGTTGGGTTCGTATCGGAAAACCAGACCTGTTAACATATAGTTTGATGACTTTAGAGACCGTTGACTCTGGCACATTGTTCGGTGCAAAGCGGGTCCAACGGCGGACACCGTTTTGACCCAAATTACCATTTTGCCCTGTGTCCAGAATTGGACTTAAGGACGGGCAATCCTAGCTAATTTGACTATTCTGAGAACGTTTGTAATATTTATTTCAGCATCTGGAGACTTTTTGTATGTGTTGACTTTAGTAACTCATCTGATGTGGTGTACTATCGGTTTCTCCAGCTAAGGACCTCAGGCAAGTGCACTTTCTGATTGCTTTCGATTTATAGTAGTCTTTTCATTCATGTTTATACATATATCTTGCTGCTTGTTGACACGCTCGTCACACGGAGTAGTCGGGAGGAAAATATCTTAGTATACATGTGGACTACCCAGAACTATCCTAATATGTCTAATCTTGACTAATAGCAGCTGCACACGACACCTGCAGGTTGCCGTATTTACCCCCATAGCCGTTCACATGTTAAAAATGATATTTCACACCATTAGGTAGTTGTCTTTTATTTATTTTTTCTATCTCTTCACCACCTGCCATGTCATCAGTTACCTTCTAGCTTTCATATTCCATATGTTTTTTCATGTCTTGTTAATTCGATTATATTTTCGTATTGCCGTCGGTTGTGTACTTGTTCCATTTCTGACTGAAAACCATCATTTTTCAGGTTAGCTGTGGCTTCACTTAGCTTGGGAGACGGGTTACATGCAGACAGAAATCTAGAATAGATAGCAGTTGTATCAATTTCATTAATTGTAAAATCTTGTATTTTCTTTAATTATAATGGTGTAAATGTTGTAACAAATTTAGAAATGTGAATGAGCAGCTATTATTATATTTGAGCATTTATTTCTTGCTGGCTTGACAGCATTCTACCGCCGACTCTGCGGCGTAGGCTGGCTTGGACACGTCTCGTATCCGAAAAATCGGGTGCGGGTCGTGATAGTTCGGTGCTGAAGGGATGTTCGAACTTCTGCTGATGGCGATGAAGTTACTTCCTTGAATGACTGAGAGTTATTCTATGATAGAAGTAGACTCAAGCTGTCCTACCTAGACCTTATCTTCAGAATGTGGGGGCAATAAGGTGGAGGAATTTAAGGTCTGTACAGATACAAGACTATTGGGAAGCTGCTCAGACGATTGAACTAAAGTACTGATCATCTAGAATTATACACTCAAATATCTGTGACTTTTATCAATTCTCCACAAGGCCCGGTTCATATGTTCTTGAATGCACGTTCGTATGACTTCTCATAGAAGGATGCAGCATTCGAGTAGTTCATAGACGTCAGGGCTGAAGCTGAACGTTAAACTGATCTACAACTACTTAGAAGTGATCGAGATGTAGAGTATAGGTCTCATGAACTCGCATCATTCTGCAAAGAACATGAAATCACAATGAGACTACTTCCGTATTCTCCTCAATTTAACGGAGTAGCGAAGAGGAAGAACAGAACGTTGACAGAAATGATGAACTCAATGCCTAACCTACCGTCTTCCTAATGCTACTGGACAGAAGCTGCATTGACGGCCACTTTTATTCTAAATAGATGTCGTATGCAACTTCGGACGTAACTCCTCATAAACTCTGGTTCAAAGTTAGACCTAACTTGAATGTCATTCGAGAGTGGGTGTCGGCTTATGTGAAGCTCCCAGATCTGAAGATTCAGATGCTGGGACAAGGACTACGAAGACGATCTCTTGGGGTACCGAGAAGAGTGATGCTGCGAGATGTTCTTGATATTGAGTCAATCATATCATCGAATCTCGTGATGCTGAATATTTTGAAGACAGTTTGCAAAGCACAAGAATTTGTTCTAACGGACATTCCGGAGAATGATGAAGGTGCAAAGGAGACTGAGATCTTCAATGAGCCAGTTGTCCAAGATGAAGTTGTTGCTGAGGAGACAACGATTGAACCAGAACTCGCTGAGCCATCGTCGAAGCGAGCAAGGCCGAAGAACTTAGAGATACTTCATCACCTATCATGTGGAAGCAGATCCACTTACCTATGATGAGCGATGAAGACCGAGATGCTGTTTTCTGAATGAGGCGATAGACAATCAATCACCTCCAATAACACTTAGGTGTTGGTTGATCTACCTAAGGAGCAAAACCTATCAGTGCAAGTGGATCTTAAGAAGAAGATAAAAGCTGATGGAACCATTGATAATTTCAACTTTGACACGTATGCTCCAGTAGCCTGGATGACCACCATCAGAATGTTGATTGCTCCCGCAGCGATACATAGATGGTGATACATCAGATAGATGTGAAAACGACATTTCTGAAAGCGAGCTGACCGAAGAGATCTACATGCAATAGCCAGAAGGGTTTGTTGTCAAAGGTCTTGAAGACCAAGTCTGCAAGTTGGTGAAATCTCTGTACGATTTAAACTAAGCTCCCAAAATATGGTACGAGAAGTTTGATAAAGTCATAAGGTCAAATGGCTATAAGGTCAGTAAACAGACAAGTGTGTCTATACGAAGTTTACTGACGGAAGAGGAGTCATCGTTTGTCTATACGGGATGACATGCCCTAGCTACGATATAAGTTGTGTCACGGAGACAAAGTTCCTCTCAACGAAGTTCAGTATGAAGGACTTGGGGGATGCGATGTTTATCTTGGACTCAAGATCATCCGACAGACAATGGACCTCTGCTGTCACAGTCTCATTATGTTGAGAAGATGATCACTCGTTACGGATCAGAATCTTCCAGGGATCGATACGCCGTACATGTGTGATTTGAAGCTGAAGCTTAATTCATGGGAAGCGTCAGGCAGCTGGAGTATGCAAACATAATCGGGAGTTTGATGTATTCTACTACTGCCACAAACCTAATATACTTTCGCTCTGGGAATGCTGAGTCGTTTCACGACCAACCCAGGCATTGAGCACTGGAAAGCTGTAAAATGGGTTATGAGATATCTCAAGAAACTCAGACATATGCACTGCACTACAGCGAAGATCCTCGGTAGTGGAAGGCTTCTGATGCCAGCTGTTGCTCAGAAGTGGAGAGCGAGAGGTCACAGTGGATACATTTTCACAATGGGTGGAGCTGCTATATCGTAAAAATCGAAGAAGCAGACTATGCTCTCGCGTCATCCATAGAATCTGAGTTCTTTGCACTTGATACCGCAGCGGAGGAAGCAGATTGGCTTCGGGAGCTCATGTATGATCTTCCAGTGGTTGGGACGCAATATCGGCGATACCGATATCGACAACCAGGCGACTGCGACGGTGGCATCAAATGACCTATTCACGGGAAGAAGAGGACTGTGCGTTGAAGCACAGGGCAATACACGTTCTCATCAAGAGGGGTGTTATTGCAGTGATTGATGTTCGGTGAGGAACCTGTGGATCCGTTCACCAAGGACTTCAAGCGCCATCTGGTCGATGACACAGCTTGTAAAATGGGCTTGAAGGCATTCTGATATTGTGTTATTACATTCCTAACAAAAGTTTTTATGCTATTAGTTCAAGAGAAATCTACTAGCATCTAGCTTTTGGTTCAAGGGAGGATTATTAACCGAAGAATATCAGGAACGTAGGTATTTGTCCTCTGTAGCATGGAGAGGTTACGGACCTACAACCACTGTTGTCTACTGTTATTTTGTGCGAAAAACGATCCTGTGGAAGGTTGGCTTAATGCCTTAATGAGTTCTCAGACAAAGTGAATGCCTGGAGTGCTTTACAGGAATACGGTAGCACAGTACTACAATGAGTGTAGCTCCATATAGTAGATGACTCCACCATGAGGTTCTGGTTAGGGTAATGCCTCGGTTTTGTGAGCCAAGTTAAAGCGGAGTAGCACCGCAAATATACAGGTAGCCTAATGTTGTATGATAATCGTAATAAAGAGAGGTAGACAGCACTACAAAGAGGACGATGTCCTCATGTTACAGTGGTATGACACCACGAAGAGGTACCAGGTAGGGTAAAGCCTCGGCTTCGCAAGCCATGTCACAGCGGCGTAACACCGCACGGAAGCGCAAGGCTTCATGCTGGGTAGTTTGGCACTACAAAGAGGTTTGTAACCTCATGCTACAGTAGTATGACACTACGATGAGGTATCCAGGTGGGGTAAAGCCTCGACTTTAAGCCATGTCATAGAGGCATAGCACCGCAAAGAAGCGTAATATTTCATGCCATGACTCTTTATAAAGAACTCACCTATAGTGTATGGACAGAGATATCGGGCCGTCTCTTGAGGGTAAACTTGTAGACGACCAAAAATTATACACTGAAACCAGGCTAGCACAAGACCTTTAATGTGCAGCCAGAAGCACAGTTGATGTCATTATGTGAGTAGGAAGAAATACAGTTATGGTGCAGAATTCAAGACTTAGTTTATTCTTATATCATGCTATTATTTAACCTATGCGAGAATATTCAAGTCGTAGCGACATCTCTCCGAATGTATGATGGACGGTCACTGTGGCGAACGCTCAACCCACATATTGAGATATGTGGAAAATTGTTGGTGTTTTTGCCTTTGGACTAGGAAAGATAGTCCCACATCGGCTACACCAAATAGTGAGTATCTTAATATAATGTATTGCTTGTGTTGAGGTGTGGTGGGGAACAAGTGTGTGTCACGTGGGAGTATTTTCCTATAATGAAAAAGGATTAATTCCAGCCAAGATGTAAGTTGAGTTTTATTGCACGGACTCGGACTCGAACACGGACTCCCGGATGTCTCGTGCATGCACGAGAGCGTTCGGGGGCTAGGCGTAGACTGGCACACTTCTATGCTGATTGTGGGATGATCTAAAATATCAAACTCTATTTTTGAGTATTGGTATTTTAGTCCCACATCGGATAGGAGAAGAGGTAAAGTCTCACTCCACTCTATAAATGGATCCCCTTGGCCTCCTTTGAAATATGCACCAAGAAGAGAATTAAAGAAGTCCGTAAAGTCCAGGAAGCCCGTTCAAGTCTCAAATATTGACTGACGATCATTCCAGAACGAAGTTCTCTAGAACTTGCGGGTTCCTAAAAGCGGATCGTATATAGGCGAATCTTGCTTTGAGCATCAGTGATTTATCACCCCAGCAAAGCAGCCTTTCTCTTTCTTCTTTCCTTCTCTTCTTCTTGATCTAATCAGATACTTCTTGTGGGCTTTTGTCGCTGCTGCTGCTAGCAACTCGATTTGTACCTTCCTAAAAGAAGCCCTACTTTTGTTTGTTGTTGTAACGAAATCTCTTTAGATTTTCGTTACCCAGAATCCTCCAAGGATCTTTGTTGTGCACCTTCTTTGAAGTGCTGCTACGAAACGTTATCGCTATTGAGACAACTGTTTTGTTTCTCTGTTTTCCATCGAAAATTACGTCTCGAAAATACTATAGAGTGTGTCAAGAAAGTATGTCCCCGTAGCTTTACTCTTTAAGAACTATACTCAGGATATGGCCGCAAGTTTCTGAATAATATTTGAGTCCGTGTCGCAAAAAAAAACAAAAGAAAAAAGAAAAAAAAGAAAAAAATCAAGTAAAAAAGAAGAAGCTAAACATGGATCACAATAAATATAAAACGAGTGGTCCGAGAACATCAACGTCTATGAACCTATGGTCCCGGCCATCCTCATGTCTTGTGTGTATAGAGAACATCTAACCTCTATGGACATATGATCCCGGCCGGCCATCTTCATGCGTTGCTTTCGCGATCAATATATTAGGGTTCTTGCTTTCCCAAAAATTAAAATGAAAGTTGTATATTCCAGCAGCAAGTGGTACTTGATTGTATTCACAAAAGATATTCTTTCCCGACTACTATATAAGAGGACGAATACATCACTCGGGAACCCAGAGATTAAGAGCTGCTTCTTCTTCTAGCTGCTACTAGAAATCAAAATCAATTGATTTTGTTAACGATGCAGCAGGTGAAGCCGCAGCAGCTACAGAAATGGGAGATCACAGTCCGCTCCTCCAAGCTTCAGGGAGTCAAACCAGACCAAGCATGGTCCCTCGTCAGTGATTACTACGGCATCCACAAAATCTTGCCTTCCATAACGTCCGCATCCCAGAAGGTCGACGGCGGGTTGCGCCAGATCACCTTTTCGATGAACGGCTCCCCGCAGACTCACTGGTTTAAGGACCGTCTGGTGAACATGGACCACAAAGTAAGGAGCTACACTTATGAGATTGGGGAGAGCAACTGCGGACTCGAAAAAATCACCAGCACGCTGAAAGTGGTTCCAGTCGGAGAGGATAGCTGCATGGTTGAGTGGTCGGCCATTGCTGGCCAGCCAATCCAGGGATGGACAAAATCTGAGCTTGACACTCAAATGCAGGCATTGGCTACTGAGGCTGCTAAGACCATTGAGAAGGCTTTCCGTGCAAGCACTAAATAACAAGCGTTATAACATGGCATGCATGCTACTGATGATATATTACTTGCTGTTATCACAAGGCCGGCCGCCGGCCTCCGCTCTCTGAGTGGTCTAAATAAGGGACATGCATGAAATCAAATAATATCAGGAATAATATTATTGTTGTGTTAAAATTCCGTACTTATAACTTTTATGTACAAGTCTATATTATATATATTATATATATATATATATATATATATATATATATTTAAAAAATATATATAATATATATATATATATATATATATATATATATTATAATATTATAATATATATATTAATTTACAACCTGACAACATTAAAAATTACCAACCGTGCTATTCGGCACCCGCGTGTGCACCATACACTTGCTCGCGACCGGCGGAGGAGAGGGCGGAGCAGTATGGGGAGGGAAGGTCGGCGGCACAAGAAGGGGGAGGAGATGGTAGCGGAGCAGGAGGGGGCAAGGGAGGAGGAGGTGG
>JANAVB010044936.1:0-42725 GCA_029216955.1 Iris pallida | reverse complement strand
ATTTCTCGACTGATAAAGGAGACTGGCCGAGCTGATACAGAGTTGGCCAAACCCTGGAATGACTATGATGTTAATACCCCTCTGGAAAGTTATATAAGGCAGAGTGGTATCAATTTATCTTCAGAAGCCACTTTAGCAGGCTTTCTTTTTCTGTGGTTACGACGGTTTATTGTCCCAGGTGCTAGTGATGTCGACCGAATCCATCGCAGTGTGCTTTTTGTAGCAGTGCGCTTGGTATTCGGATACAAAATGGATATCCTCTCGGCCATGATTAGTAGGCTGAATACGGGACTTCGAAGTTTCACCGATAGTTGATAGAGAAACCCAATAACCGGAAAGGATATCCTCGAACTGAGATACCTTACACATACCTGTTTGGCTGGCTGTTATTGTATCACCCTTTATTGATGGATCCTGATCTTGGGATCAGGAGCGTTGGCAGCTAACTTCTTTGGCAGATTTGCTCAGGCAAAATGGAAGGTTATGTCTTTGTCTGATTGCAGAAAAGCATTAAATAGGGGCACAAACTGGAGATTTTTTTGCACTCCTCCTCCACTTGGGTATGAAAACTTTCCAGCCCCTATGAAAGATTTAGAGCCCATATGGGTTCCCTTCTTTCTCCTGAGGCCTTTAATTGGTTGAAGACAATTAGGTCTTCTCATCTGGTGTACAGATTCGAGAACAACTTCTTTTTAGAGCCATATCTGCGAAGTCGCTTTGCTCGCCAGTTTGGCTATGATCAGTTGCATATTTGGAACACAACTACTTGTCTAAAAGCTTTTGGGCATCTGATTGATGGTGTTCGTGGATGGAGGTAATAATGCCAGGGGCACACGAGTTCTGATTACCATGCCTTTTGCTACCATAAAAAATAGTCCGCGTTCTTGAGTTCATATGCACGCTTCTATACCTCAGCCAACACCTTCTTTGAGGGTTATTCAGTGAATGATAGTTTCATCGGAACTCGCAAAGCGTTTGATGGAGATGAGATACTATAGATTTGACTGAAGCTGAAGAGAATATCCCTACTGAGGATCCCCTAGAGATTGTAACTATGGATTTAGTTGATGAAACTCAAGATCCACTAAACGGTCTTCTTAGGAAGCGTAAAGAAAATCTCCTGCGAAGAAGGCTACCAAGAAACCAAGAGTAGGGGCTGCCACCCAGTCGTCTCAAGATATTCCTCATTCTCCTGCTGTAGGAAGGGATGAGACAGAAGAAACAACTGATATTGAAAGACCCAGAGCTAGGACCAGACTTCAGATACGACATAGAGAAGCTGGTTTGTCACCGGGCATAACTACTTCCCTTAGGGGATCGACCCCATCCCCGTTTAGACGAGAAAGTATAGTTGTTGAAGAGGAGACCAGCAAAGAACGACCTGCTCCTGAAGAAGTGCATCCCTAATTATCTGTCTTTACTGAGGCTGTTGTCGTTTCTCCTCGACCTTTATTCAAGCATTCGGCCAGAAGAAAGTCATTGGCCACCAAAGTCAAAGGGAGGAAGACTGTAGCTTCTCATGTATTTTCTTCTCCGGAATAAAGGACAATGTCACCCGGAGGTATTTTTTCTCCACAAGGTGATGTTTTTACTCTTTCTATTCAGTAAGAGTTACTTGATGTTGATCCTATGGCAATTTGTATTGATATATTCATCTCCAGAACCTCCGACTACCAGTGCTCCAAATTCGACGGTTGTAACAGATACTCCTGGTATTGCTGTTTCAGAGCCATTGGTCGTGGGATTCACCATTCCTTTATCTTCGGCAACATTGGCGACGTTCGCTGCAGCTGGTTTAACATCTCCTTCAATGAATGAGCCAACCCCAGTTACTCCGGTGTCTTCTACACCTCAGGCTCCTGCAGCTCCTGTTCCAAACGAAGAACCTTTTCAAGATGAAAGGATGATAAAATCATTACTAGATTGTGATCTTGGTATTGATCCAATCAAGGAAGACCCGATTGATGCAGCTTCTGATCCCGGCATGAATGAAACTCCCGTTCAAGTACTGGCCCAGGATTCAATGACCAAGGACGATCAAGTTGAAGGTGGTGATCATCAGAATGATAGTGACCGGAGCCCCAGTGATGCTAATCGGAGTTTTAAAGAATTGCCAAGCGATGAAGACTTGATACTGAAGTTAAGGGCGATGAAGGCTCAAGTGGTGATGACGTGTGAAGATGAGACATTGATACCGAAGGTGGTAAGACCCCTAATGATCACAGAGAAGGGGATATTGATGTCGAGGGTGATGAGAACCCTCAAATTAATGCTGAGGGGATTCAGACACCAATTAAAGTTGCTGAAACAAAAGGGGTGGAAGCAGCTGCAGCCCCAGGTGGCCAACCTGACTCAGAGGCCGGAAGCGTTCATTTTATGTCAAGTGGTTCGGAGGTTGGGAGCAGCCAAGCGGTTGTCTGTGAGAACACCATGACAAGGCTCCGTACAGAGCTAGACGTGCCTCGTGAGACTCCATATCTACTGCCAGGCTCAGGTAAATTTTAACTTTTATTATTTACCCTAGCTCCTTTGATGATGTATAATGATTGTGCTTCTTGATTTACAGAAGGTCCCTCGACCATGTCTCCTCTGGACATGGGGACTCGGGCTGGAGAAGGAAGCTCCTCGATGACGACAGCAGTAAGATCTCCTGGTGCACAGACTGTGATTCCTCCATCATCAGCAGAAGAAAGAATTCAGGCTGAAGTATCAACTCCTAGTGTATCGGCGATGAACAAAGTCGTCGTCGAGACTTACACCACCTTTCTTCGCCTCCCTGGGAACTCTGGTTCAGATGGTCCTGGAAAAGGCCACGCCTACGAGTCAATGAAGACAACTGTCTCCTTTATCATCAATGCTATCCGCAATCTTGGTGATTTGGATAGAGTTAGCTTCTTGGAACATATTCTGGATGCGCTCGAAGAGCCAATCAAATCCTACCAAGATCTGACCAAGTTAATATCCAGAGGCTCGTAGATGCTGAGTGTGAGGTGATGGCTCGTGAGTCTGCAGCACGACAAGCAGCCTTAGAAGATTCTATAGATTTTTCAATGCGGTCCACAGAGTTGGAGTCTAGCATTCTTGAGACTACTTCTTCTATTGAGCGTTATAAGACTGAAGCCTCAGAGAAAGAAAAGGAAGCGGCTGAATGCCAAACTCGTCTTCAGGCGTTGGAAGCTGAGATGGCCCAACTTCGTGAGCCAATTAGAGCCGTCAAGAGACATGAAGAAGAAGTCCTGGAAATGCATCAAGTTGTCGAGAGCCGTCTGGACGATCTGAAATAGCAACGAGAAGAATTCCTCTGAACTCAGAGTGCAGAAATTGAATGTCGAGTCAAATCCCTACAACCTTTTAATCTAAAATCTGGGAAAGCTTTGGCTAGGCAAAGGGTACTCGACTCCAGAACTGAGAGGGCTGATGCTATAAAGAGGATGATTACTGAACTCAGCACTCAACCTCCCAAGTGAAGCTATCCAGATTGTGACAACTTTTGTTCTATTTGTTTGATGTACAAATCTGATGTTTTGCACGTCACTGGAATAAAAATTGATGATCTTTTTATGGCTCTATTACTTCTTGTGTATCTGTTTAAGACACAAGTAATAGATAGAAGTAAGAAATATGTTCAGAGGTACCGGACATGACATATCTCTTGAAAATAACAATACTTATTATATCTGTTCAGAGGTAATATGGACATGACAGAACATAACTTGTAATATTGTCACTTCAAAGATGACATCATCAGAGGTAATATGGACGTAACAAGTTACTGATGTAGATAGAAGAATTCAGAGGATGTGGACGTGAATTCATATATCTATTGATTATCCTTGAGCCAGCTGGGACTCAAGAACAGGATATCTTTTAAAACAACTGGGTTTCAAAAGATGATGTTTGCAATGATGTGGTAGATGATGTTGTCGCTCTGGATAGGCTCCGTTGGGATTAAAGATTTGAAACATGAATATTTATTAGAAAACATAGTATATATTTTCAAATATGGTATTTCTTTAGGAATTTGCCATTAATAGGCATCATAGCGATTCAGCCATCTATCCCTAACAATTGATAAGCTCCGTTAGAGAAAACTTTGCTTATAACGTAGGGACCTTCCCACTTTGGTTCGAACTTGCCCTTACTCATGTGTGTCACAGTCATAGGACGTCTGACGATGAGGACCAGTTCACCTTTTTGAAATGCTTGTACTCTGACTTTACGATTGAAGGCTTTTGAGATACGGGCTTGATATAGCTCGATATGTTGTTGAGCTAATAGTCGTTTCTCGTCAAGTGCTTCAAGCTCCTAAAGTTGAAGTCGATCATTATTTTTTGTTGTGAGTTCATTGGCAATTGCAATCCTTAGTAAAGGTATTTGGATTTTCAACGGCAAGACAGCTTCACATCAGTACACCAAAGAGAATGGTGTACAACTTGTCGGGTACGTACAGTAGTAGGTAGGCCCAAAGACATTCTCCAAGTTTTTTGCTCCAGTTGCATTTGTTGGCAGAAACAAACTTTTTGAGAAGCTTGATGATTATTTTGTTGAATGCTTCCGCCAAACCGTTAGCTGTGGATTTATAGGTTGTAGAAGCAACATTGTTGATCCTATTGTCATCATAGAATCGGGTGAACTTCTGACTGACGAATTGCAGCCCATTGTCATGGATAATTCACCGAGGAACACCGAATCTGTAGATCATATGATGTTTGATGAAGTTGATGCTGCTGCTTGTCTTAACTTCGGTCAAAGGTATAGTTTCGGCCCATTTAGAGAAGTAATCGGTTATAGCTAGGATAAACCGATGTCCTCTAGATTAAGGCGGATTAATAGGACCAATGACATCCATGAACCAAGCTTCGAAGGGCCATGATGCTGCAGTCGGATGTAGAAATTCTGATGGTTGATGAATGAAATCCGTATAGATTTGACATGCTCGACATTTTCTTGAATACTCTATAGCATCTAATACCATGGTTGGCCAATAATATCCTATGCAACGAATTCGATCTTGTAATTTAGGTCTGGGCTGATGTGCACCACAGACACCATCGTGAGCTTCACATAATATCTGCTTTGCTTCATCTCTGGCAAAACAGAGTAGAAGCATACTGTCATATGATCGTCGATAGAGTGTTTCGGTGTTGTGATTGTAGTAGAATCGCAGCGATCGCCGACGGATTGTAGTTGCTTCCTTCGATCTTAGGTAAGATGTCATGTACCACAATGTCGATGAAAGGAGCTCTCTAGTCTTCACCTGTAGTACAGATCTCGACTGAGTTGCTGGATTCCTATATGCAAATTATTCTCGATGCAGAATAACTCTCTGTTGGTGATGACGATCATCTGTTGTCTTTTCACAGGGATCGCCAATACTGCTGCTAGATTGGCAAGCGCATGAGCTTCTGTATTTCAAGCTCGAAGTACATGTTCAATGAAAAACCTTTGAACGATGTAGCCTGTTTGATTGCTGCTTCATGATATGGCATGAGATCTTGATGTCGAACTTCATACGTACCCCTAACCTGATTGACGATCAGTTTAGAGTCTCCGTATACTTCAAGGTAATCGATATCCAATTATCTAGATAACTGGAGATCGATGAGTAGAGCATTGTATCAGCAATGTTGTTGGAGCATGGCTCGTCCAGAGAATAAGCTCTCTGAATTGCCAGTCCTTCAGGAGATACCAGAACGACTCCGACTCCAGCGACTATAGTGCCTTTAGGTCCGATTCTGGAAGCACCGTCAAAGAACAGTCGCCAAGCAAGGATCCTTTCTGAAATTATATTGGATTCCAGAGTTTCATCAGGAATCTCATCATAGAGTTTGGATGTCTCAGGGATTGGATGAGCAGCCAGGAAGTCAGCCAGAGCTTGACCCTTAACAGACTTTTGTGGAACATAGACCATATCATATTGTGCAAGTAGTATGCCCCATGTAGCGAGTCTGGAATTAAGTGTACTAGGTTTCTTTATCAAGACCCGAAGAGGGTTGACTCTAGAGATGACATGAATAGTTTGGCCCGTGATATAATATCGTATTTTCTGAACAGCAAACATCAGAGCTAAATATTCTTTTTCCACTGGAATCGATGTTCAGCACCGATCATTGTGCGACTGAGATAATAGATGGCTTGCTCATGGCCCTCTTTGTTCATCTGGGCTAGCAAGGCACCCAAGGAATGATCCATTGCCCAGACATACATCAGGAAGGGTATTCTTGTAATTGGAGGCACCAGAACTGGCGGGTTCATCAAGTACCTCTTTATATCTTCAAAAGCTTGCTGGCATTTTTTAGTCCACACGAAAGATACACCTTTCTTCATTAGTTGAGTGAACGGTCTGCAGCGTCCAGAGAGATTTGAGATAAATCTCCTGATGTACGCAAGTCGTCCCTGGAATCCTCGTAGCTCTTTTAGGTTGCGTGGAGGACGCATCTCTTGAATGGCTTTGACTTTCTCGGGGTCAACGTGTATACCCTTATAGGTAATAACGAATCCATGAAATTTGCCACTAGAGACTCCCAGGAATGACTTGGTGGAATTATTGAGTTGATGCTGGCACATTAGATCGAAGATAGTTCTCAAGTCTTGGATGTGGTCTTCCTTTAGAGACTTTTGACAGCAATATCATCGACATAGCATTCGACTATCGTCTTTCGTAAATATTCGTAGAAGATGGTACTCATGGCCCGCTGATAGGTTGCCCCAGCATTTTTAAGACCAAACGGCATGACTGTATAGCAGTAGACTCCTAAAGGAGTACGGAAAGATGTATGTTTTTCATCTTCAGGGTCCATCCTAATTTGATTGTATCCGGAAAATCCGTCCATGGAAGACATCCATTCGAACCCGCAAGTATTATCGATCATGACATCAGTGATCAGAAAAGGAAACTCATCCTTGGGACAAGCTTCATTGAGGTCTCTGAAGTCGATGCAGACTCGAACCTTCCCTATTTTCTTCATAACTGGGACAACATTAACCACCCAGTCAGGTTATTGTTCTTCTCTGACAAAGCCACAAGCGATGAGCTTCTTGACTTTAGCTTCTATGGCATCCATCATGTCAGGTCAGAACCGACGTTGTTGTTACTTACCGGCCTTGCATTTGGCAGGATGTTGAGCTTGTGAGTAGCGATTTGAGGATCTAATCCTGGCATATCTTTATAGTTCCAAGCGAATACGTCAATGCATTCCCTAATAAGCTGAATCAGCTCTTATTTGTCCATTTCAGGGAGGCTTTTGCTGATAAAGATTGGTCTTTGGGAGGTTTCGTCTCTAACATTGACTTGAACTAATTAATCTTTAGTAGGTGGTTCACGTTGCTCGAAGCGAAGTTTTCATTGAGTATCCATCCTTTGTATCCAAGGATCAGATTCATGAGCTTCAACAAAGTCGTCGTCGCCTTCAGAGAACTCGACGGTCACCATATTAGAAGATAGAGTCACTCGATGAATGTGCCCTACACTGGTGTCTAAATCCCATGAAACAGAGTCAGAAGAGTTAGATCGCTCCTCCTTATCAGACTCAGAAGCTACTGGGGTCGTGATTGGTGAAGTATAACCCAATCCATGCTTTGTTTTGTTGTAGTATTGAAGTGACTTTCCTTTTAGAGCAGGGATACAAATAGGAGTTCGCCTTTTTCTACCACCGTAGAGGCCAGTTTTGAAGTTATAGCCCATCTTTTGAATGATGTTCTTTGATTGTTGACTGTAACAAGCCCGTTATCGTCATTTTCAGCCTCACTATCAGACGTAGCTGTTTGATGCAATCCTTTGCTGAAGAGGATATGATGTTCATCTTTCTTCCGAGAATGAACTAGAAAGAATGAATCTCGTGTTGGTTCAAGTATACTTCATCTTGGAGAGGTTGAACTGCTCATAATGTAAGAGGTTTGAAGCTATCTAGGATTTCTAGATACATCGAGTATAGTACTTGACATCAGTATACTGCAAAGAAGATGCTACTTTATTGATAATTATATCATCATTTACAACAGGGCTCTTAATCTTGGTCAATGGCTTGCTAAGGTTGATAACCAGAGGCGGAGAAGGAGAAAGAGAAGGAGAAGGCAAAGGCTTGTTACGATGAAGGTCAACAAGAGGCTCAGAAGAGGTGAGCTCCCTATGCTCCGTCTTTTCAGTAAGAGGATGCTTAGCATGAGAGGATAGATGGATGTTCAGTGTCTGAGAAGACGAAGGACGAGAAGTGCATCCTTTGACCTGAATCTCAAGGACATCATCGGGGTGTCCCTCTGATCTTCTTCATCCATAGCCAGTACGACTTTCATGAACTCCTCTTTGTACATCCTGGAGTCAGTAAATATGCTTCAACGCCTCGGAAGGGATTGAGATCAGTCACTTCCTTGCGAAGTTCACCATGGTCATCCACATAATTGAAGCATTGGTGAAGAGTTGATGGCACGATGTTATGCTCATGCAGCCATGGTCTTCTTAATAAAGCATTATAGGAGCTGTAATTGTCAAACACATAAAAGGTTACTTTTGTGCGGAGATTGCCTATTTGAACTTTCAGGCGAATCTTCTCAAGTGGTTCACTTATCCCGAAATTAAATCCCAGAATAGTGGTGATTGTTGCAGAGAGATTATAGACTAAGATTTTTAACGCATCCAGTAGAGTCTTCGGCATGATACTGAGTGCAGACCCAGGATCAATCAGGATGCGATCGACGTTCATCGTATCGACATACCCCGTGAAATAAAGAGGTCGGTCATGTCGATTATCCTTCAGAAGCATGTCACCTTGTGTGAAGGTGATGTTGGGAATCAGCTCCATCATACTATGACAATGAAGGCATACCACAGGTTCCTCCTCTGGTTTTTTGAGGACTGCCAGACAAGCGTCAGCTTGCGTCAAAGCTTCGCTCAGTGTTTTCTGAGTTTTCCTTGAAAGACGAAGAAGCTTGAAAATTGGCAACCTTGCCTGAGTATTGGCTAGCTATACTAATATGTCGAAGTTGTATGGCTTCTCAAGTCCCAGAGGTGGAGTTTTCTTCAATATTTTATTGAAGCAAACTGGCTGTTTTCTTTTGTCAGCTGTTGTTGGTTTGTAAGGAGTCAGTCCCACTGGAGGTGATAAAGCTGACGGAACATTGATATCATGCGGAGAAGATGTTGAAGGGACATCAGGGACTGGAGGTGGAATAACTGCATTCTCTTGTCCCTCTAGATAGTCTTTGAGGTAGAGTCTCCCAGATCTGGTACCGGTCATGGCTTCCTCTTCTAGAGCTGGTGAGAAGGAAACCATATTGCAGTTCTTCATCCGAAGCTTATTTTTCGAGGACTTCTTCTGAAGCGATAGAGGATTTGTCCAGAATTCTAAGCTAACACGAGACTGGTTATGCTGAAGACATAGAGAGAGAGGTATAGGAGACCCCTTCCCATCATTCAAGTCGGGGGCTTTTTACAGATCATATCCCATCTTTGTCATCAGTTCGTGGGACTGTTGACTATATAGGTAGAATGCTGGCTGGTAATTGGCTTCTGGTTTTGGTAGTATTATCCCAGAAGAAGAAAGTGAATCAGCCGCTGGGATGAAGGTAGCATCCAGAGGTGGAAGATGATGACCACCGATAGAAGTCATGTGGCATGACATATATTTGGTTGTCTTCTTGGACTTTGCAGACGAATTAGGCGTCTCAAAGTTGGCAACTAAGTCGGGATTGATCTACATGATTTCCCCTTTGTCGATTAATAGAGGGACAAGACCGTCACTTCGTGCTGGTAGAAGGTTGACGATCTCTAGTGGCTTTCGAGATAGGGATGACTCAATCCTGCACAAGTTGAGCAGGAAAGTCGCCAAACTGCAGAGAGACGACGTTAGCTGTCACAGTCTTCTCATCCTGCTGGAGAGTGATCGCTCCGGCGTTAATCAGCTCCTGGATCTTTCCTTTGAGCACGTAGCATGTCCTGGTCGAGTGTCTGATGAACCTATAATACACACAGTATTTAGGATGATCAGTTTTACCTACTTCATCTGGCCGCTTTGTTTCAGACAGCTGAAGTTTATTGCGCTTGATTAAGCAATCAAAGATGCTCATGATGTCATCCTCAGCAATGGAGTATTCCTCTTTCGGATGCTGTGCTCTCTGTGGAGGTGTCATCGTAGTAGATGTTGACTGACCTACATTAACAGCCAAAGCTTCTTTGTCTTTCACATTGATGGCTAAAGCTTCCTTGTTCTTGTGGTTGTTCTGACGACCATCGCTGTTGGGATGTTCATCTATGTCAAGATTAGGCATCTCACTACAAAAAAATACCCTTTTATAATGCTTGAAAAAATATTATTATAACATTTTATATAAAGACGTTATAAAGTCTCAGAAAGACTCCTTAATATAATGGTATAGAGGAGTTTAATTCAAAAAAATTATGAGCGTTATACAAAATGTTCAGTTTTTTCCCAAAATGCGACTCAGCCCGCTACTTCTTTTACTTCACAAACAAATTCCCCCTACCCACCCCCCCTCCTCTCTCTCATCTAGAGAAGAGAGAACTCCCCCCTCTCATCCTCCTTTCTGGCTTGACATCGAGCTCTTTCCCTCTCTTTCTCTCGTCCCCCTTTTGGCTCAACGGAGAAGACTCAAATCTGTTAGTCCCGGGGCTTGATCAAAGATGGTAGACTCGATGTCGAGATCAGAGGTTCAACAAACGTTCACCTTCTAATTATTCTCGAGATCCAAGAGGAACACTATAATATGAATCTGATTACAAAACAACAATAATCAGAAAGCAAATCTCACGTTCTTCCTCGCAATCGCTGTTGCTGACGGACAGAACTGAGTTCAGAAAATAAATCTCACGTTCTTCCTTGCAATTGCAGTTGCAGACGGACAGAACTGAGTTACAACTCAGATGAAGGAGAAGAAAGAAGAAAGGAGAAGAGGAAAGGTTCTTGCTAGGGTGATTAAGATCACCGTTGCTCAAAGCAAGATTCTCCCCACTACGATCTGCTTCCAGGAACCAGCAAGTTCACGAAGAACTTCTGGAACGCTCGTAAGTCAAAATTTGAGACTTGAACGGGCTTCCTGGACTTTATGGACTCCCTTAACTCTCTTCTTGGTGCATCTTTCAAAGGAGGCCAAGGGGCTCTATTTATAGAGTGGAGTGAGACTTCACCTCTTCTCCTATCCAATGTGGGACTAAAATACCAATACTCAAAAATAGAGTTTGATATTTTAGATCATCCCACAATCAGCATAGAAGTGTGACAGTCCACGCCTACCCCCCGAACACTCCCGTGCATGCACGAGACATCCTGGAGTCCGCGTCCGAGTTCACACAACAAAAATCAACTTACTTCTTTGTTGGAATTAATCCTTTTTCCTTCTAAAAAAATACTCCCATATGGCACACACTTGTGCCCCACTACACCTCATGTGCACACCTCAACACAAGCAATACATTATATTGAGATACTCACCATTTGGTGTAGCCGATGTGGGACTATCTTTCATAGTCCAAAGGCAAAAATACCAACAATCTCCCACATATCTCAATATATGAGTTGAGCGTTCCCCACAGTGACTGTCCATCATGCATTAGGAGAGATGTCGCTACGACTTAAATCTTCCCGCATAGGTTAAATAACAACATGATACAAGAATGGACAAGGCCTTGAATTCTGCACCATAACTACAATTCTTCCTACTCACATAATGACATCAACTGTGCTTCTGGCTGCACATTAAAGGCCTTGTACCAGCCTGATTTCAGTGTATAATTTTTGGACGTCTACAAGTTTACCCTTAAGAGACGGCCTGCTATCTCTGTCCATACACTATAGGTGAGTTCTTCATAAAGAGTCATGGTATGAAGCATTGCGCTCCTTTGCGGTGCTATGCCGCTATGACATGGCTTAAAGCCGAGGCTTTACCCCACCTGGGTACCTCATCATAGTGTCATACTACTATAACATGAGGTCACAAGCCTCTTTGTAGTGCCAAACTACCCAGCATGAAGCCTTGCGCTTCCGTGCGATGTTACGCCGCTATGACATGGCTCGCGAAGCCGAGGCTTTACCCTACCTAGTACCTCTTCGTGGTATCATGCCACTGTAACATGAGGACATCGTCCTCTTTGTAGTGCTGTCTACCTCTTTTTATTACGATTATTATACAGCATTAGGCTACCTGCTTATTTGTGGTGCTACTCCACTGTGACTTGGCTCACAAAGCCGATGCATTACCCCTAACCGGAAACCTCATGGTGGAGTCACCCCACTATAGCATGGAGTTACACTCCTTGTAGTGCTGCGCTACCGTGCTTCCTGTAAAGCACTCCAGGCATTCACTTTGCCTGAGAACTCATTAACGCATTTAAGCCAACCTTCCTACAGGATCTGTTTTCTGCAGAAAACAACAGTAGACAACAGTGGTTGTGGGTCCGTAACCTCTCCATGCCACAGAGGACAAGTACCCACCGTTCCTGATATTCTTCTGGTTAATAGTCCTCCCTTGAACCAAAAGCTAGATGCCTAGTAGATTTCTCTTTGAACTAATAGCATAAAACTTTATGGTATGAATGTAATAACACAATATCAAAATACCTTCAAACCCATTTTACAAGCTGTGTCATCGACCAGCTGGCGCTTGAGGCCCTTGGTGAACGGATCCGCCAGGTTCTTCTGACTCCGAACATCAATCACTACAATAACACCCCTCTTGATGAGATCATGTACTACCCTGTGCTTCAACCGCACAGTCCTCTTCTTCCCGTTGAAGAGGTCATTTGATGCCACCGTCGCAGTCGCTTGGTTGTCGCAGTATATCGGTATTCCCGATATTTGTGCCCCAACCACTGAAAGATCATACATGAGCTCCCAAAGCCATTATGCTTCCTCCGCTACGGTATCAAGTACAAAGAACTCAGATTCCATGGATGACCACGAGAGCATAGTCTGCTTCTTCGATTTCCACGATATAGCAGCTCCACCCATTATGAAAATGTATCCACCTGTGGACCTTTCGCTCTTCACTTCTGAGCACCAGCTGGCATCACTGAAGCCTTCCACTACCTGTGGATCTCCGCTGTAGTGTAGTGCATATGTCTGAGTCTTCTTAAGATATCTTATAACCCGTTTCACAGCTTTCCAGTGCTCAATGCCTGGGTTGCTCGTGAAACGACTCAACATTTCTACAGCGAAAGCTATGTCAGGCCTTGTGGCAGTAGTAGCATACATTAAACTTCCGATTACGCTTGCATACTCCAGCTGCCTGACGCTTTCTCCTGAATAAGGCTTCAGCTTCAGATCATACTTGTACGGTGTATCGATCCCTGGAAGATTCTGATACCCGTAACGAGTGATCATCTTCTCAACATAATGAGACTGTGACAGCGCTAGTCCAGTATCTGTCCGGATGATCTTGAGTCCCAAGATAACATCACCATCCCCCAAGTCCTTCATACTGAACTTTGTCGAGAGGAACTTTTTTGTCTCCGTGACACAGCTTATATCCGTACCTAGGATTAGCATGTCGTCCACGTATAGACAAACGATGACTCCTCTTCCGTCAGCAAACTTCATATAGACACACTTGTCTGTTTCACTGACCCTGTAGCCATTTGACCTTATGACTTTGTCAAATTTCTCATGCCACATTTTGGGAGCTTGCTTTAAACCGTACAGAGATTTTACCAACTTGCAGACTTTGTCTTCAAAACCTTTGACGACAAACCCTTCTGGCTGTTGTATGTAGATCTCTTCGGTCAGTTCGCCATTCAGGAATGTCATTTTCACATCCATCTGATGTATCATCATCTTATGTATCGTTGCGAGAGCAATCAACATTCTGATGGTGGTCATCCGGGCTACTGGAGCATACGTATCAAAGTAGTCGATCCCCTGCTTCTGAGAAAACCCCTTTGCCACTAGCCTGGCCTTGAACTTGTCAATGATTCCATCAGCTTTCATCTTCTTCTTGAAGATCCACTTGCATCAGATAGGTTTTGCTCCTTCAGGTAGATCAACCAACACCTAAGTGTTATTGGAGGTGATTGATTCAATTTCATTGTCTATCACCTCCTTCCAGAAAACAGCATCTCTGGTCTTCATCGCCTCATCATAGGTAAGCGGATCTGCTTCCACATGATAGGTGATGAAGTCATCTCCGAAGTTCTTCAGCCTCCTCGCTCGCTTTGACGACGACTCAGCGAGTTCTAGTTCAATCGTTGTCTCCTCAGTAACTTTATCTTGGACAACTGGCTCAATGAAGATCTCAGTCACCTTTGCACCTTCATCATTCTCCGAAATGTCCGTTAGAACAATGTTCTTGTGCCTTACAAACTTGTCTTCAAAAAATTCAGCATCTCGAGATTCAATGATATGATTTGACTCAATATCAAGAAATCTTCGAGCATCACTCTTCTCGGCATACCCCAAGAAGATCGTCTTCATAGTCCTTGTCCCCAGCTTCTGAATCTTCAGATCTGGGAGCTTCACATAGGCCAGACACCCCCACACTCGAATGACATTCAAGTTAGGTCTGACTTTGAACCAGAGTTCATGAGGAGTTACGTTCGAAGTTGCATACGGCACTCTATTTAGAATAAAAGTGGCCGTCAATGCAGCTTCTCCCCAGTAGCATTTAGGAAGACCCGCAGTTAGCAGCATTGAGTTCATCATTTCTGTCAACGTTCTGTTCTTCCTCTTCGCTACTCCGTTAGATTGAGGAGAATACGGAGCAGTAGTCTCGTTTATGATTCCATATTCTTTGCAGAACAATATAAATTCATGAGACCGATACTCTCCGTCTCGATCACTTCTTAGCCTCTTGAGTTGTTGTCCAGTTTGTCGTTCAGCCTCGGCCCTGAACTCCTTGAACTTCTCAAACGCTTCGTCTTTAGACTTGAGCAAGTAGACGAACGCGTACTTTGAGAAGTCATCGATGAAGGTTATGAAATACTTCATCCGGGCTTTTGTAGAGAATTGCTTGAAGTCACAGATATCAGAGTGCACCAACTCCAGAAGATCTGTGCTTCGATTGACCTGATGAAAGGGTTTCCTTGTGATCTTTGTCTGAGCACATACTTCACACTTCTCTACCTTATCCCCACATTTGGAGATAAGTCCTAGACTGGAGATTTTTTTAATTCTTTTACAGTAAACATGTCCTAGTCTATTATGCCACAACTCAAGAGAATAATCAGAACGAGCGATTGCATTGATTACATTTGACTGGTTTACAAGCTGAATTTTAAACATCCTTTCGGTTTGAAAAGCTTTTCCGAAGTATGTTCCCGTCTTGGACATCACCATCTGGCCAGCATTGATGTCCATCCTCAAGCCTGCGTTGCTAAGCAGGCTTCCAGAGATCAAGTTCTTTGCAATCATCGGAACATGCTTCACACCTTGAAGCGTCAGAGTGTTCCCGGATGTGAGTTTCAGCTCCACAGTTCCGATTCCCAGAACTTCAGCTTGGACTTGGTTCGCCATAATAACTTTTTCAGAAGTTGGCTGGTATGTGACGAACCATTCCTTGCCAGAGCAGACATGGCAGGTCGCACCAGTGTCTATCCACCAGTCAGAGTCAGCCCCCACAGTTGTGACCTGAGCAATCATAACAACTATGTTAGAAACCATGGAAACCTTGCTAGGGTCACCTTCCTCAGCTTGTTTGGGCTTGGATTTGCATTCACTCTTATAGTGGCCCTTCTTGTCACAGTTGAAGCAAGTCACGTGGGACTTGGACTTCTGTTGCTTGAACGAAGGATCCTTCACTTTCAGATTAGTGGAGTCCTTCTTCTTGTGATGAGAAGCCACCTGCTTCCCCTTGAACTCTCTTGTCTGCACCAAGTTGGCCTTAGCCAGTTGGTTGGACAAAGAGTCCATCTTCTGTTGAGATCGCATTTCATCCTCAACATGGATCTCTTGTAGGAGATCTTCCAAGCTAATGTCCAGCTTCTTCCGATGCATTCTAGCATAGAAGTTGCTCCAACCAGCAGAAAGTTTCGAGACTAACCCTCCAACGACGAACTTGTCGACGAGGGGCATCTTCTCGTCATCTAACTTCTGGCACAACTTCAGGAATTCCTTCACTTGAGGTAGCATCGCCATCTCGTCTTCGAAGAGCTACTTGTGGTACTTCTCGACGATGAAGATTTTGGACATGTTCTCATCATCTTCATATAGCTTCCCCAAAGAATTCCAGATCTCTTTGGCCTTCACCTTCTTGGAATATGACTCTGCCATAGAGTCTTCCATATAATTGAGAATCAGTAGTTTACAGATGTTGTTTTCTCTCTTCCATTTGCTCTGCTTGACGAGTGCAGCATCAATAACATCAGCAGTTCCTCCTTCTGGAATTATCGGTTCATCCTCAATCAACACATGGTCTACGTCCACGAGTTGAAGATTAAGGGTGACCTTCCTCTTCCAGATTAGGAAATGTTCTCCGTCGAATTTTTCCAACTTGTTAAAGCTGGTATCGATGAGAGAAGCACGAGAGTTCTCCATCTACAAGGATCTTGCTTTGAGATTGTTAGTCCCGGGACTTGATCAAAGATGGTAGACTCGATTTCGAGATCAGAGGTTCAACAAACGTTCACCTTCTGATTATTCTCGAGATCGAAGAGGAACACTATAATATGAATATGATTACAAAAGCAACAATAATCAGAAAGCAAATCTCACGTTTTTCCTCGCAATTGCAGTTGCTGACGGACATAACTGAGTTCAGAAAATAAATCTCATGTTCTTTCTTGCAATCGCAGTTGCAGACGGACAGAACTGAATTACAACTCAGATGAAGGAGAAGAAAGAAGAAAGAAGAGGAAAGGTTCTTACTGGGGTGATTAAGATCACCGTTGCTCAAAGCAAGATTCGCCCCACCACGATCTGCTTCCAGGAACCAGCAAGTTCACGAAGAACTTCTGGAACGCTCGTAAGTCAAAATTTGAGATTTGGACGGGCTTCCTGGACTTTATGGACTCCCTTAACTCTCTTCTTGGTGCATCTTTCAAAGGAAGCCAAGGGGCTCTATTTATAGAGTGGAGTGAGACTTCACCTCTTCTCCTATCCGATGTGGGACTAAAATACCAATACTCAAAAATAGAGTTTGATATTTTAGATCATCCCAGCATAGAAGTGTGACAGTCCACGCCTACCCCCCGAACACTCCCGTGCATGCACGAGACACATCCTGGAGTCCGCGTCCGAGTCCGCACAACAAAAATCAACTTACTTCTTTGTTGGAATTAATCCTTTTTCCTTCTAGGAAAATACTCCCACATGGCACACACTTGTGTCCCACTACACCTCATGTGCACACCTCAACACAAGTAATGTATTATATTGAGATACTTACTATTTGGTGTAGCCGATGTGGGACTATCTTTCATAGTCCAAAGACAAAAACACCAACAGAATCGACTAGTAAACACTCTCTCTCTCTCTGTCTATTCCAATTTTTAGGATTTTTGTTGCTCCCCAACCCAAATTTTTTTTTCCTTCTTCAGTCCCAAGTTCCTAATTACCACCCTCCCTCTCTTTTTTTCCTCCACCACGACAATTGCCCTATTACGATTCAGGCCGGCCACCGCGGTGTCGTCCCTTCGGATGACCCTGACCTCTGCCCTAGGTCTAAGGAATCGATCGATGATAGGATCCTCGACTAGCTCGAGGACCTCGATGACAACCTCGACGAAGCCCACTTCCTCGATGACTACAGGTTTCATGAGCTCCAACTAAAACTAAATCCTTTTTTTCTAGGGTTAGGGTTTGATTATTGATTTTGTTTTCGTTCTTTTTGTCCGAAGAAGAGGCTCGTGAAGAAGAGGGAGGTGGTGAGGGTGGAGAGGTTCGGTTTGGTGTTGCCGATCTGTAGATAGAATTTTTTGAAGGAGGTCTCCCAAGCGCCAGCTGATGTCTGGGTCGTCGTCTTCCTCTACAAGGATGGGTATTTTTACATCATTCTTTTATTACGTTGGATCCAGTTCTTTTGTTGTGATCTAAGAAGCACGGGCACCCTTGAAAACGGTGGTTTGACGTGTTGTGTTTGGCACTTAAGCCTGCACCCATAGTACTATGTACCAAGAATTGGATTTATCCTATATTGCACGATACAAACATGAATACAGATATGGGCACTACATGGATACGGGTATGGATATAAGAGAAATACGTAGTTTCTGTTTATTTGTCATTTATTTCTGTGGTAAGGAACCACATAATCCTCTTCTAAAATAGAGATGTTCTATATACTTTTGACTGATTTTTCTTGTAAGCTCAAATAAATTGCTAAATCATCTTTATTTTTTGTGTGTATGTAACTGAATTCTCTTTTGTGTCCATTTTATTGTATAGTACTAGTCAAGTAGACAGTAGCGTGAAATTTCATGAGTTTACATTTTTGTGTGTGTAGATATTTGTGGATTAGTTCGATATCAGGTTTAGTTAGGAGCAATATCTTGGATAATCGCACTAGATACAAACATGCTAATTAATTTGGTAATCGGTTGGATTTAAAAAGCAAACTAATATGCTTATACAAACAATTTGAGCATTTGAATGACCAGGCCCATGTTGCCTTACTAGTCAAATCACACACATTTTGCACTGATATTACAAAATATGTACTAAAAGGTTTTGTTGTTTTTATCTTTGTCGATTTGACAAGTTTGTTATTTTTTCACTCTAGTTGGGTTTCTTACTCTTTCGGATCTGTATTAGTAGGAGAGTTAGTTCTTAGAAACCAATTATGGGAATGGTTTAGATATCCTGATACTCACTCTCTCTCCATTTTTGTTTCACTATCAACTTGTTGAAGTACTGAATCTATGAGGTAAATTATCTTCAGTTTCTCATCAGAGAACTATGCACCTGGGTTCAAACCTATGATAATATACTAATGGTCATTATCAGAATCCTCCATTAGTATAAAGAAGTATCTTGATTTTAGTTACAAGGTTTGTTGAAGGGGAACAATAGTATGATAATTGGACTATTGGTTGCAATATGGTTAATGTTTATTCCAAAGACTGCTTGCTTGTAATTAGTCATATAAAATGATTGACCGACTGAATAAACAAGGTACATCATGGTTGATCAATGACCCCATGTTTCTTTCTGGCTGAACCAAAATGCAAAGGATGGAGAAGGAGGTGAAATTGTATTTGGAGGATGTGACCCAACTCAAACTTTAGACTAGGTACATCATGGTGAAATTGTGTTTAGCTGAACCGAAATGCAAAGGACGGAGAAGGAGGTGAAATTGTATTTGGAGGTGGTCCTGAATTTATTATGATACAGGAGGGATGAGACAGGTTGGGTCCAAGATGGATTTGGCAAGGAGGGTAGAATATGAAAGAAATTATGTTTTCTTTTCCTTCTCTCTTCTATACTACGATACCGAGTGGAACTGGTTCCCTCGGTAGGTAACATTCTAAAGCTACTTATTATTATTGTCATATGGACCACTCATAAAAGAGTTTCAAATTTGATTTGTGACTATCATTTCTTCTCGTTATATCAACTAAATAAGAACTTGTGGCACAATTGTAAAAGAGCAAAAACTCAGCTTTAAAGACATTATGTTTTCCATTCTCAAACATGTTGTCCATATACTTTACACTAGATAATCAGTGTTTCTCTTTGTGCATACACTTTATACTAGATTGAGAAGTATTTTGTTGTTAGAACCATTCCGTTGTGCATTATGCTACTGTTCATGCATGGGACATCTTGTTTCATTCGTGATAAAGGGTACTGTTAAACTTATATTTTTCCTAAATGAAATTGTGCAGTAATGCAAGATAGGGAGCGAGCCTAGTGATCTTAATTTAAGGTGGTATAAGGAAGTTTGTAGAGTAACAGCCATGTGGGAACTTTTTTGCTTTCATATGTGCTTAAAGGCATGCCATAATGTGTTTTAGTTTGGGTGACCTTTCACTCACAATGTTGAGAGAAAGGAATTGGTCAATATGGTATTGACCTATTGGAAAGATGGCAACAGGTAGAATAGTAGGTAATATAAAATTTTAATTCAGTAGCCTGTATTTCTTGCTTATGTCTGTTAAATACCTTATGGTTTCACGGTCATCAAGTTTTTGCTACTCTAAACAATCGATTCATCTTCATGATATGATATTCTGGTATGGCATGTCGTTGTTACTGAATAATGACTTCAAGTTTTCTATAAATTCTTTGTTCTTTGTGTTTTATTTTGTTTCAGAAAACAACTTTATAGCGATGGCTAAGGCATTGGACAATAGTCCATCCATATTAACTGGAAAATTCTAGTGTTGATCTTGTCTTCGTTGATTCTGACATATGTATGTCCTTTTAGGTGATGACTCGAGCATTATTTACAAGTAGCATCAGACATGATTGTGGAAGATGTAGTCTAGGAAAACTTTTGGTGTTATTGATGATTGGTGGTTTAACATATTTAATGGTAATGCATAAATGTTCCAATCCTGTGTCTAGTGATCTTCTGGATGTTGGCTTTATAGAAAAAGATAAGGCTGTTGCTGAAGGTGTCAGGAATGATTTGGCTTTTATCATTTACTTACTTCGTGAAGTTCAATTTTGAATACTTTTCAAGATGGATGAGAGAAGCATCTTCATTTGCATTTTTGTTGTTTGTATGCATGGAATGAAATTGTGGTATTTCTGAGGACCCTAACTACATTACGTACTAGTATTTGTTGGTAATCTTCTTTATTATGGCATTTAGTATGAGGTGCTTATACAACTTTGTTCCTTCTGTCCTACCAAAGTTCGAAGGTAAACCTGCATATTTCTACTACTACACTTGATTCTTCACTCCTCTAGGGCATTTGCCTTTTATTTGAAATTTCCATCCTAAAATTTTTAAAGTTTCATAGGATCAGATAACTGATTAAGCCTAGTTATAGAATTAGGCAATTGATTAAATGTTTTTTTTATATTTTTATTGAACAACATTTTGTATTATGTTCAAAAAGTGCTCTTATGAATTGGGATGTGACTCAGAATTCTTTTGTTACCTTTTTTGAATGTATGGAAAAATATTTGAGGTTTATGTTTGTGGCGATTGGCAGAAGTGACTCGAGTACTATGGTCTTTTTGGCAACTACATTGAACCCTAACATCAATACCACTTAAGTAATGAAACTTTATTCAGGAGTTTGCGGTTGTAAAGTCTGTGGGTGAAGTTGATCCTGTCATGCTTGTGCATGGCTGCGGCAGGCGGGGAGCTGGGCATATGATGCATTGATGGGGGTGAAGATAGGGATGGGATATATTGGCTGCAGCACAGCAGCAGTACTTAGCCCCATGTGAGAATGGAGGAGGATCCTTCCCCCTACCAATTAAAAACAAAAACCATACCAGAAGAACTATAATCCTTTTTTGCTTCTGCACTTTCTAAATTCAAGATAATTTTGTAGCATGTCATTTAGAGCCTTCGATTTGTAGCTCATAGGTATCAATATGACTTTGATGATTATATTGGTAAAGTTTAGCGTTGATATGCCATAACTCGAGATATTGTGTTTCAATTCTCTTTTCCTTTACTCTTTACTAGCGTTATACTATTTGTGGTAATTGAGGTTGATTTTTGAATTTATAGTTAATTGCACATCAACCTTAATCAATGACGTTGGTCAAGTGATTTTCACTTTAGTGATTTATTTTATATATTGATACTTTTATGCATTTGGATGTCTGCAGATATATCTACGATAGGTAGAGAAACTCTGATTGCAGAGAAAAGAGCTGTATATGCAAATTCTTACTACATTTTAAATTTGTGTGTATTCTCTGGAGGCATTTCTATCTTCAAAAGAAATCACTTCCAGATATTGATGGATGTAATAAAGTTGTTCAGGTAAAAGAACTTGAGTGATATTTTTGTTCTAGTTTCTTTATTCCTGTATATGTATATATTGTTGATTAGCTATAATGTATTTCTATCTTGGCTCTAATTCAATATGGAAAATTTGAACTATTCAAAATGGAGTTTGTTACATGGAAAGTTTAGGTTTGCTTCTTTTTGATAATAACCTTACCTTAATGGCTTTGAACAGATATCTTTTGTACTTGTTCTTGATAGCTGGTCTTCCATAGCACTGAGCAGCAAGTCTTCAATATAAGGCATTTTTTGGAGGAACCAGAATATGTAAAACTCTATATTTATATATATCTCAAACATGTGAATGTGTGTATATTCTTGAACATTGCACGGATATTGATTTGGACCTTCATTCATTGCATGTGGAGATACAACCTGGTGACAAAGTTGAAGTTGATGAATAGACTGCTCAGGTTGAAACTGATAAGGTATGTTGCTTCACTGTGCTAAAATACTTTATACCTTCAAATCAGCATGGTTTCATTGCTTATAGCAAACTATGCTTAAAATGTTCTTATTTTTGCAGGTGATAATTGATGTTGCAAGTCCTGAAGTAGGTGTTATCGAAAAGGTCAGATACTTTGTTATTTCTAAGTCCGTGAGTCAGTTTATTGATTCTCAAGTTTCTCCTTTTAACCTATGTGTTGACAGTTTTGAAGGGATCGATGTTAACAATTTTGTGTTGGTGAAGCAAAAGGAATGTTTTGAGGTCTAGTGCCTGAAAAAGGAAACAAAATGTATATATTTGGATTTTTTTTTGAAATGTAATTAAGATGGTGATATGTTGGTGAAGCAAAAGCTGAAAAAAGATATATATATATATATATATATATATATATATATATATATATATATATATATATATATATATATATATATATATATATATATTTTGAAATATAATTAAGATGTTGATATGTTGGTGAAACAAAAGCTGAAAAAAGAGATATATATATATATATATTTTTGAAATGTAATTAAGTTGGTGTGATATTTGAAATGGATATTTTGAATGAAATATTTCAAATGTTAGTTAAATTCATAATTTATGTTATCTCATGTTATGGAAATTAGTATTGATCATTGCTTTTTATAACGCATTAAGTTATAAGCTTTGACAGGTGATATATATATGTGTGTGAATACCAGAACATGTTAAAAAGCGTTATGTATATGTTCCATTTATTACACTTTATGAATGTTTGAATTCCATATCAGTTTAAAAAGCATGCATTATGTATATATAAACTAGCTATAACGCTTCCAGATAGATATGTTATATATAATGATAATATTAATGTCGCTTAAAATTTTAGTATTATATATAATTGAATTATTTATATCGTTTTCAAGAAAAAAGTGGCATATAAGATTACATCATTTATAGCGGTTTTCGTAAACATTTATAATATCCGTTTTCATGGCGATTGCTGGCTTACAAAAAATTATCATAAAATGTCATATATGACGGTTTTTACCGGTCATGTAAAGGTGTTTTTCTTGTAGTGTCTGGATGCGTAGTTGTTTGAACTTGTCAGCACTGTCTTCGGCTGCCCTAACACTTACTATGAAGGAGGTCCGGTAGTAAAATTGCGTGGGTCCAGTCCACATGCTGACTATAGGTAACAAGTTTGATTTGTAAGTATCTATAGTCAGTGCATCTGGAGTACCCAGAGGCATTTTGAGTGCCTCTCGACGGAAGTGCTCAATGAAACATTCAACAGTTTCATTAGGCCGTTGTTTGATTTTGATGAGGGCCGACATAGTCATGTCATTTGTTCCCTCATAGAACCGTTCCAGGAACATTTGCTTGAACCCTAAAAAGGAAGTTATGCAACCATCTGGCGAGCTGCGATACCAGTCATAGGCTGCACCATTCAAGCATCTGACGAACACTCTAGTGAGTAGAGCATCATTTGGTTTGAGCTGATCGGTCATTACCTCGAAGTGATTGAGGTATTGACTTGGAGATGAACTGCCGTTAAACAGTATGATGGTTGGCGGTTTGTATTTAGGTGGAAACGAGACTTCCTTCCACTCTATATGGTAGGGTTGCTTGATCTCAAGCTTCTGCAGACCGTCCTACTTAAAAGCTTCGAACTGACTACGTGAAGCTTCACCGCCTCATTGGTATCCCCTGATGCTTGAGGAGTAGTAGATTGGTTCGATGCGTTAGGAGGTGGGACAGCATGATAGGCACCACCCCCAGCACCAGACTGACTTGGAGCCGGCATGGTGGCATTATGAGGAGGTTGTACCTCTAGACCGGTATTGGCAGGAGCTGATGCTGCAATGTGTTCTTGGGTTGGAATCAGATTCGTAACCGGTGGAACAGAGTGTTGTGCCATGATCACAGTATGCATACTTGCCATCATTTCTGCCATGTTCTTTAAATTGGTCTCTAGAGCAACAATCCTCTGCTCCTGACCGCCGGAGCTAGATGCATCTTGTTCTTCGTTAGTGATATAGGTAGTCACTTCTCTGGCTATCGAGGAAGAGCTGGTGGAAAAGATGGTCCGTTCAAAGCCTTCACTATCGGCATTGAAGTCATGCAAGGAACCACCCCCAGGATGAAGAGTGGAAAGATTCCTTTGATTGAGGAAATCTTGGTTAGAATCAAGAAGATTCCTTTGACTGATTGTTGACTAGGGTTGCGGGCTGCATTACGTCTTGGACGTTTTCTACCCCCAGTGCTTCGAGATGTCATGTTGACTGAAGCATACAATAGTTCATCTTCGTCCACGATTACAAGTTTAGGAGTTCGAGTGTAGTTCAAACGGTCGAAGACAGACCGTTTAGCTGACTGGCAGCAACATTTGATCACTACTTCATGGTGGTGATTACAATTATGTTCCTGGTGAGGAATTACAGATGGACGAGATGGTCTTGGGATCTTTCGTTTTTGTACAAGAAGTTTGCGGAGACCTGTTACAGTAACAGGAGAAGGAGAAGTCGAAGGTACATATTCCTTAATGATGTTAGGAACATGATTCCAATTCTTAAGGTGTCATGTTCCCTGTGTGCACAGATAAGTGATGACTTCATTGGCATAGGTGAGAGGGTTCTTGATCTGAGTAACTCTCCCGGTGCGCAATTTGCCAGATGGCGCAGATGGTGCTTGATGTATGTTTGACACTGCCATGTGCTGGTTGAGGTAGGTGCGCATGTCAGAGTTGTGCGCCACCTGATTGTCTGTCTGAGACACCTTCAATTTATCCTGCTTTGTTCTTGAAATGTGCAGGGTAGGCAAATCTTGGCTCTGGCTTGACTGGCGCTGGCCATGAGGAGTGGGCAAGATGTCCTGTTGTTCTGCGCACCATTTTTCAGTATGTTCGGCACGGCACAGTTCATCAACAAAAGATAGACTTCGAGCAGAGTCTAGTCTCTTGAAATTGATTTGATTGTCACTGCCAAGAGAAGTAGAATCTCCACTCAGAAGCATTCTCGCATTGACTGGCGCATGGACACAGTCAGATGCATTTTCCACCAAGTCCAGGATTGGAGAATGATAAGGAAAGGCTATAGGGCGCTTTCCTTTGTTCTACACAGGGGTAGTAGTCAGCAACTTCTCCACCAAGTTTAGAACTGGAGAGAAAGAGAGAGTAGCATGTCGGAACTGTCCCCTGATTGGCGCATGAGCATTGACTGGCGCACCCTCTGCCAATTTCAGAATTGGTGAGGAAGGAGAAGTGGCCTGGCGGCGCTGTCCTTTGGTTGGCGCCTAAGCATTGACTGGCGCACCCTCTGCCAATTTCAGAATTGGCAAGAAAGAAGAAGTGGCCTGGCGGCGTTGTCCTTTGGTTGGCGACTGAGCATTGACTGGCGCACCCCTTGTCACGCCCCGATTCCGTCGAATCGATAGTCGTCCCCCGGGCGTGATGCCGTGCGAACCTAATTTGCGATCGCACAATGCCTAGTCATAAGGTAATCCGAGACACGAGATCTAAGAGAGTACACAGACAAATTGATTCACACAATAAGTAAAGGAAACTTGATCTTTATTGATAATGAACATCTTTTTACAGACTCCGATACAAGACTCATTGCCGCACGGGCTACAACATGACTCGATTACAAAAGAGTGCCGATGAGATTAGCCGTTCCATACATTGCACGCATCCCTCAATATACACAAAGTACTCCAGTGACCTGGATGGGAGGGACACTGAGTCATCTTTCTTGGACTGTCGAGAGCTTCAAAAGTGGAGTCGCAGATAAAGTCTTCGACGCACGGCCGAAGCTTCAAAAGTCACGAACATCGTCGAGCTAGTTGGCGCGTCCTTCCTGGTTCGCGGGACCTGCAAAGAGCGAGGATCAGCACGATACACATGTACTGGCGAATGGCTAATTAAATCCAAGCTCTGCATTTGATTCAAGAACTTTCGTAAACATGTTAGCTAGCTATTTCAATAATCTTTCTAACCATCCTGTTCAATTTGCATCTTAACATGTTTTGAGGCAAGCATATGAAACTGGATATCATTAAGCAACTATCATATTCATCCCGGGTCCCGTGCACATGTTAAGCAGTGAAGGGGTATGAAGGCCACTGGCAATGTCAAGCCATCGCGGACTTTAGCATTGGTTAGACGATGCCCCTTTCGCGTCGGGTAGCGAGCCCTGTGCGAAAGTGCCCACATAACTCGCGCCGATGAAGGGTTGGCGCTGCTACACTCGTTCCTCCCGGGCCGAATCGGTCCCTTGGCCTAGGCAACCGTTCGGGGAAACTTCACCTTGTCGACAAGTTGTCCAATGACCGTTTTCCTTTGAACTTAGTTGATTTGCTTACTTGACCGTATCGTTGCGATAAACGTTAATCGATTCATTCATTGTTTTGCATAGGCTAAGTGGATTTGCGTAAGAAAACACGTTTTCCATTCAATACCGGCAGTTCGATAGCAAGTGTTTCGTGAAGAATCGTGCCACGATTTCATTGATTCTACACTATTATGACAAGCATCCATATTACTTCACATATTGAGTTTTGAAGTAGAGGGACGAGACGAAGGAGGGCAGCCACTCGCCTTAGGCTTGCTTCAAGCGAGCGACCGGTTGGCTGCGCTGACGTCGCCTATGCCATCACCTGCAATCGCATAAGCAACTGATTAGAACACTATATAATTCAAGGATATTCGATATGAATGCGAAGCTCGAAAACGCGTCACGAAAACCCATCGAAAACATTCACGAAAAACGCATTCACGAAAACCAAAGCCAAAGCCAAATCAAGTGCGGCATGAAAACCAGAGCAACGGGAGGTCTCTCCCGACTCAGCCGCAGAGCCAATCCTCGAGGCGCAACCCGCTGAATATGGGACTTGGTTCCGAAGAAGCCATTCCATAACGTGGAATGGATCTTAATTCAACCGTTCTCGTTCGATCGACTCGGCCGATTCCGACCTATCGGTCCCGACCGAATCGATAGCGACAGTGTTCCTTTCTCGCGCACCCCATGGACGAAAACGGGACACGATGTAGGGACGAGGCACTACACCATAACCAACTAATAAAAAGTTTCGTCCTCGAAACTTAAAGATAAAACCTACCTCTACGAGAATAACGAAGGAAATTTCTCCTTCATTTCCGATTCAAGCTCCCACGTCGACTCTTCGACTGAATGGTTCCTCCAGAGGACGCGGACGAGAGGGATCGCTCGATTGCGCAGCAGCTTATCCTTGCATTCTAAGATTTGAACTGGCTCTTCGACGTAGGATAAGTCGGACTTTAGCTCCAGCTGGCCAAAATCTACCACGTGGCTCGGATCGTGCACATACTTCCGCAGTTGAGAGACATGGAAGACATTGTGTACACCTTCAAGCGCCGGCGGTAAGGCTATTTTATAGGCCACTGGGGCGACCCGTTCAAGTATTTCGAACGGCCCAACGAATCTCGGACTCAACTTCCCCTTTGCGCCGAACCGAGTAACTCCCCGCATGGGCGACACCTTGAGAAATACGTGATCGCCTTCTTGAAACTCGAGGGGTCGATGATGAATGTCCGCATAGCTTTTCTGACGACTCTGTGCAGTCTTTAATCTTTTCCGAATGAGCCGAATTTTCTGCACGGTCTGTTCCACCAGCTCTGGGCCGAGAATCTGCCGCTCTCCGACTTCGTCCCAACAAATGGGTGATCGGCACTTGCGTCCGTACAAGGCTTCATACGGCGCCATTTGAATGCTGGATTGATCGCTGTTGTTGTATGCGAATTCGGCCAGAGGTAGATGATTGTCCCAGCTTGATTTGAACTCAATTGCGTAGAGTCGTAGCATGTCTTCGAGAATCTGATTGACGCGCTCCGTTTGGCCATCGGTCTGAGGATGGTAAGCTGAGCTGAACTGCAACTTGGTACCCAGCGCCGACTGAAGGCTACTCCAGAATCGCGACATGAACCGTGAATCCCGATCGGAGGCGATGGATACTGGAACTCCGTGCAGCCGTACTATCTCATCAAGATAAATATGCGCCAGGCGATCAACGCTCCAAGTAACTTTGATGGCAATAAAGTGCGCTGGCTTGGTTAGTCGATCGACGATGACCCAGATGGCATCATTTTCCCGCGGCGTCTTCGGCAGACCAACAATAAAATCCATGCACACGTGCTGCCACTTCTATTCCGGAATCGCCAGATTCTGCATCTCCCCGCCCGGTCTCTGGTGCTCAGCTTTCACCTGCTGACAGGCCATGCATTGCGACACGAAGAGTGCCACATCTCTTTTCATCCCGTGCCACCAGAAGTTTGTGCGGAGGTCCTTGTACATCTTCGTGCTACCGGGATGCAAAGTGTATTTCGCATAGTGCGCCTCCGACAGTATCTCCTTTCTGAGTTCTGAATCGTCCGGAACGCATAGCCTACCCTTCAATCGAAGCACGCCGGTTTCGTCTTCCGCAAAGTCGGTCGTCCTGCCCGTCGAGATTAGCTCTCGCACTTTCTTCAGGTATGGATCGTCCGTCTGAGCGGTCTTGATCTTATCAAGCAAGCTCGGCTCTAACTGCAACTTTGCCAACTGCACATTCCGGAATCTGACTCGGAGCTCGATGCCCATCTCTTCTAGGTCACGTAGCAGTCTGGGGTCGATGGATAACGAGGCAATGTACTTCCGACTCAAGGCGTCCGCCACAACATTTCCCTTTTCCGGCGTATAGTCGATAGTCAAGTCGTAATCTTTGATTAGTTCCAGCCAACGCCTTTGTCGCAAGTTCAGTTCCTTCTGCGTCAATAGATACTTGAGGCTCTTGTGATCGGTATAGATCGTGCACGCCACGCCATAGAGATAGTGGCGCCACAATTTCAACGCGAACACAATCGCCGCTAACTCCAGGTCATGCGTGGGATAGTTCTTCTCGTGCGGCTTTAGCTGTCGGGAAGCAAAAGATATCACCTTGTTTCGCTGCATCAGCACACACCCCAAGCCCTGACCGGACGCCTCGCTGAATATCTGGAAACCCTCAGTCCCTTCTGGAAGTGCGAGTATCGGGGCCGAGACGAGCCTTTGCTTCAACTCTTGGAATGCAGCTTCGCAGTCGTCTGACCATTCAAATGCGACTCCTTTCTGGGTGAGGCGAGTCAGAGGCGATGTGATCTTCGCGAAGTCTTTCACGAAGCGTCAATAGTATCCCGCTAAGCCAAGGAAACTTCGAATCTCGCCGACGGACGCTGGTCGTTTCCAATCGACAACGGCTTCAACTTTCTTTGGGTCGACCGCAATGCTTTCAGCAGAAATGATGTGTCCGAGGAATAAGACGATGCTAAGCCAAAATTCACATTTGCTTCGCTTCGCGTATAGTTAATTTTCTCGAAGGGTCTGAAGCACGGTCCGCAGATGCTCAGTGTATTGCTGCCTATTCTTCGAGTAGACGAGTATAACGTCGATAAAGACTACTACGAACTTGTCGAGGAATGGTCGGAACATCCGATTCATTAAATCCATGAAAGCGGCAGGGGCATTCGTTAGGCCGAACGGCATTACCAGGAACTCGTAATGGCTGTATCGAGTGCGGAAGGCAGACTTCGGCACATCGTCCGGCTTGATCTTGAGTTGATGGTAACCCGAACGCAGATCAATTTTAGAGAACATCGTGGCTCCTTGAAGCAGATCGTCTATGCGGGGCAGGGGGTATTTGTTCCGGACGGTGGCTTTATTCAGCTCACGGTAGTCGATACAAAGACGCATAGAGCCATCCTTCTTCTTGACAAACAGCACGGGCGCTTCCCAGGACGAGACGCTGGGTCGGATGAATCCCTTGTCGAGCAATTCCTGTAACTGCACCTTGAGTTCTTTAAGCTCTGCAGGGGCCATTCTGTACGGGGCTTTCGAGATCGGTCAAGTGTCGGGGAAGGTATCGATAGTAAACTCAATCTCTCGATCGGACGACATGCCGGGCAGCTCGTCCGGGAACACATCAGGGAATTCTGCCACAACGTCGGTCTGACCCGCATTTGCACCATCCTGTCGCATGTCTCGAGCGGAAGTTAGATAGCCTTCGCACCCAGAATGCAGCATCCGTCGAGCAGATATTACGGAGATCACCATGCAGGTCGGCGACGCCTCACCACACGAGTAGCAAAATTCATGCACTCCAGGTATGCGGAATGTGACATTCTTTTCAGCGCAGTCTATGGTTGCGTTGCACGGACCGAGCCAATCCATCCCCAGAATGATATCGTAGTCCTTAATATTTAGAACTATCGCATCGAGACTGACCTTTTGACCACCTATACAGATGATTCCGTCTCCGCAGACTAAATTTGCAAGTAGTGGCATGTCCGACGGTACGTTAACAGTGAGGTTGAGGCCCAGTGGTGTCAAGGAAAATTTGTGCTCGGCGGCAAAGTCCGCCGATATAAAACTATGCGTGGCACCTGAATCAAACAATACACGAGCAGGTTTATTATTGAATTGCAGTATACCTGTCACGACTGTATCAGATGCAAACGCTTCGTCTCGAGTCATGGCGTAGACGCGGCCCTGAGCATTGGGGCGACGGTCTTGGCCATTCTGTTGTGCGGTCGGTGGAGCCCGAGATGCTTGGCCTCGGTTTTGTTGATGTTGCGGGGGGCTTTGGTTCGGCGTAGCTTCCGGGCAGTCCCTTACGAGGTGATCTCTTTTGCCGCACGCGAAACATACTCTGTGCTTAAGTCGGCACTCAGTGTCCAGATGCCCGTCCTTGTGGCAGAAATTGCAGACCATCCGCTCCTTCGTCTGGTTGCCGCGATATTAACGCTTATGTGCGTTGTTGCCTCCCGCATTACTATGGCGTTTGTTATTAAAGTGAACAGCGCCGGTAGTAGTAGGAGGGTACTCGGACTCCAGACGGATGACGTGGTTGAGTGCCTCGCCCACAGTTTTGTATTTCGGCACCGAGACATGAGCACGGATAGTGGAACGCAGGCCCACTACAAATCGTTTTGCTCGACTTGCAGTGGTAGGTAAATAGTCTCCAGCAAACTTGGCCAGTTTGTTGAATTTGGTTGCATATTGTCGTACAGTCATATTCCCTTGCGTCAACTGCATAAACTCATTTTCTTTTTCCTGTCGCATGGCTGCAGAAAGATATTCGTTCTCGAACGCATCTCTGAATGTCGCCCATGAGATCGTCGCCGTCTCGTCTTTACGTCGAATAGTCCGCTTCTGCACAGCCCACCAATCGTGCACGTTCATTCGAAGTAGAAGTTGAGCACACGCGAATTTCTTCGAGTCCTCGACACCCAGAAGCTCGAACTTGTCTTCCAGCTCCTCCAACCAGTCGATCGCCATCGAGGGATCTTCTGTGCCGTTGAAGGAAGTACGGCAACTTTTAGTGAATTTTGACACGTCAAAGTTAGAACTTCTCGGTGCCACAGGTGAGAGCACGGGCGCCTCTGGTTCAGCTTCGTTGGATCGAACCGCAGGCTGGGTCACGGCAGGCGTCATCGTTGAATTGTTGTTGTTGCCCACGGCCGACTGTACGATCTGCTGGAGGGTATTCAGCTACTGCTGCAGCTTGAATTGAGCCTCGAACCGATTCTCAAATTGAGTCTGACGAGCCTCCGCTTGTTGACGATGGAGCTCGTTTTGACGTTGCTGCATTTCAAGCATCTGCAGCATACGTTGCATCGGGTCGCCGAAAAATCCGGCTACGGTAGGCGTCATTCCCGTTGGGTTGACGGAATGCCCGGGTCTAGAAGCACTCGAGCCGCTGGAAGCGCTCGTCTCGTCTTCCGCCTGAGCTCCCGTAACTGCAGGGAAAAGAAAGCAACTCTCGTTAGTTTCAGAAAATGTCCTGGGTTCAGCGTATGGAACAACTCATCTCATCGACACGAGGTCAACGGTTGGAGACTAGAACTCGACATTGGAGGCCAAGGACGTAAAGCCGTGCTCTGATACCATTATGTCACGCCCCGATTCCGTCGAATCGATAGTCGTCCCCCGGGCGTGATGCCGTGCGAACCTAATTTGCGATCGCACAAGGCCTAGTCATAAGGTAATCCGAGACACGAGATCTAAGAGAGTACGCAGACAAATTGATTCACACAATAAGTAAAGAAAACTTGATCTTTATTGATAATGAACATCTTTTTACAAACTCCGATACAAGACTCGTTGCCGCACGGGCTACAACATGACTCGATTACAAAAGAGTGCCGATGAGATAGCCGTTCCATACATTGCACGCATCCCTCAATATACACAAAGTACTCCAGTGACCTGGATGGGAGGGACGCTGAGTCATCTTTTTTGGACTGTCGAGAGCCTTCAAAAGTGGAGTCACAGAGAAAGTCTTCGACGCACGGCCGAAGCTTCAAAAGTCACGAACGTCGCCGAGGTAGTTGGCGCGTCCTTCCTGGTTCGCGGGACCTGCAAAGAGCGAGGATCAGCACGATACACATGTACTGGCGAATGGCTAATTAAATCCAAGCTCTGCATTTGATTCAAGAACTTTCGTAAACATGTTAGCTAGCTATTTCAATGATCTTTCTAACCATCCTGTTCAATTTGCATGTTAACATGTTTTGAGGCAAGCATATGAAACTGGATATCATTAAGCAACTATCATATTCATCCCGGGTCCCATGCACCTGTTAAGCAGTGAAGGGGTATGAAAGCCACTGGCAATGTCAAGCCATCGCGGACTATAGCATTGGTTAGACGACGCCCCTTTCGCATCGGATAGCGAGCCCTGTGCGAAAGTGCCCGCATAACTCGCGCCGATGAAGGATTGGCGCTGCTACACTCGTTCCTCCCAGGCCGAATCGGTCCCTTGGCCTAGGCAACCGTTCGAGGAAACTTCACCTTGTTGACAAGTTGTCCAATGACCGTTTTCCTTTGAACTTAGTTGATTTGCTTACTTGACCGTATCGTTGCGATAAACGTTAATCGATTCATTCATTATTTTGTATAGGCTAAGTGGATTTGCGTAAGAAAACACGTTTTCCATTTTCAATACCGGCAGTTCGATAGCAAGTGTTTCGTGAAGAATCGTGCCGCGATTTCATTGATTCTACGCTATTATGACAAGCATCCATATTACTTCACATATTGAGTTTTGAAGTAGAGGGACGAGACGAAGGAGGTCAGCCACTCGCCTTAGACTTGCTTCAAGCGATCGACCGGTTGGCTGCGCTGACGTCGCCTACGCGATCACCTGCAATCGCATAAGCAACTGATTAGAACACTGTATAATTCAAGGATATTCGATATGAATGCGAAGCTCGAAAACGCGTCACGAAAACCCATCGAAAACATTCACGAAAACCAAAGCCAAAGCCAAATCAAGTGCGGCATGAAAACCAGAGCAACGGGAGGTCTCTTCCGACTCAGCCGCAGAGCCAATCCTCGAGGCGCAACCCGCTGAATATGGGACTTGGTTCCGAAGAAGCCATTCCATAACGTAGAATGGATCTTAATTCAACCGTTCCCGTTCGATCGACTCGGCCGATTTCGACCTATCGGTCCCGACCGAATCGATAGCGACAATGTTCCTTTCTCGCGCACCCCGTGGACGGAAACGGGACACGATTTAGGGACGGGGCACTACACCCCTCTGCCAATTTCAGAATTGACGAGGAAGAAGTAGCCTGGCGGTGCTGTTCTTTGGTTGGCGCCAGGATAGTGATAGAAGCACTCTCCACCAATTTCAGAATCGGTGAGGAAGGAGAAGTAGCTACAGAGATTTTCTCCATAACTGGTGCAGCAGCAGTGATTGGTACACTAGAGGACTTCGGAGTCCAGACAGCGCGTGCCTTATTCTTGGCAGCAACAGTGGTGCGCTTGGCACCCCCTGCGCCAATAATCGCTTCATAGGCAGTTTGGTCGACTTTCACGACCAATGTCTTCTGCTTCGTGCCGACCGACGCAACATCGCATTGAGTTGTCACTTTCTCGTCAGGTGAGAAAGTCGTCCCCAGCAGAGTCGCTATTTTGTTTGCAAAAACAAAAAAAGTGTTCCTTTACAAACTAGAAAAAAGAAAGTACAAGTGTACAATTGATTTCTGGGGAAGTACAACTAAGGAATCTGATCAGAAGACGATCACTTTATCCCTTGGACGATGCGATGTCGAAGAACAAAGCCTTTGGAGAGTGCTGCAGCAAGTGCTCAGAAGATTATGATCATTAGTGATGATTTGCAAGTGATTTGAAACTCTATTTATAGAGTTCTGAAATAACTGTCAGCCAGTTATTCTGATTGGCGCACACTGTAAGTGGCGCGCCATTCATCCCTTGGCGCAAACGGTTAGTTTAACTGCTTGGACGCGTGGCATGTTGTGATTGATATGCGCTTGGTCATGGAAAGTGTCACATTCACGTTCTTCGAGATTAGTGGCATGTGTGCCACGTAATCTAACTGCTTCAGGATGATTTGATCAGGTAGCACCAACTGCTGAGTGGCGCTAACTGCTGTTTATTGCTCCACTAATTAATATGATACTAATGATTATCCTGCGCCAACTGTAGATGGCGCAGGACAGCTGATGGTCATTTATGTCAGATCTGACACGTCTGACAAAATCTCCTCGAGCGCCATGCGCTCGAGATTTGAACGAATTTTTTTCGACTGACGTGTTGTCAGTCATGATGATAACTGTTTAGCTTCTCGAGAAGATAGCCACGTGGCAGGCAGCGCCACTTGATGGTTGGCGCCATCTGATAGTTGGCGCCAATTGCTGATCTAAATGTTGGTGCTTCCTATGAGTAGCGCAGTGTGCTAAGGATACTTTTTAGGCTTCTACACAAGGTACTAGTATTTTGGTGTATTATTTTAGTTATATTGGATAGCTTGATTATTTGCAATATCTATTATATTATGCAATGCATATTTTGTAAGCCCGTGGTTTCAATATGTTTTTATTTCTGTAATTAATATTATAATTTCAGATTTATTATTTATTTATTTGTATATTTAATCATTGACTAGTTGTAGACTAGTTGACTAGATTTGTGCCCGGACTTGGACCATATTGACCCCAAATAAAAACCCTAGATATTTTTATATGAAAATAGGTATTTTTAATATTTAATTCTGATTTATTAATTATAATCAGGTTTGTATTATCTTTACAAAATTGGTTTCCAAGTGTTTTTATGTAACTATTAAGATCTAGTTTGACAAAATTGGACCCCGGTACTTTCGAACGTTAAACCCCAATTATTTTGAGAGTAAGTTAGATATTTATTATATTTTATTCTGATCTTTCGATATTTATTCAGATTTGTATTTTTCGTGCAAACATTTATTTTAGTAGCATCTTATGTACAAAACTAGCTAGTTTTGACCAAAGTTGACCTCGGCGACCTTGGACTTGAACCCCGAACCAAATCCATTATTTTGAACTTCTAAAATATTATAATTACTATTTTATTCTAATTTAATGAACATTTATTTCAGAATTAATTTTTAGCTATTTATTGGGTTTTGTGACTAGCTAACGACCCGGAATGACCTAGTTTTGACTTCACTCAATATTTTGGACCATAGAACATACATGTGATGTCACCCTGATCAAAAACCTTAATTTTACTAATTATCCCAGAATTAACATGATTTATTTAGTAATTGTTTTGATGTGGTTTTTGGTGTAGTTTGGTAACAAGTTTGTTTTGGTCTGGTTGTTTGATAGTATAGTCAACCTAGTAATTAATAACTAGATAATAACTCAAGGGAATTAGTTAAGTAGAGCCTAATTAGTGTTACCTTAACTTGGTAGGTGTTTGCGACGCTTCTCCCGAGGACGCCGGAGCAGCTTCAGTTGGCTTACAGTTAGAATTGGAAGGCAAGTATACCTTGCTGAAATTTTTGCTGTTACATTTATATATAGTCAGTTTTGTTAGCTAGGAACGTGCGTCTGAGCTTACTCGGGTGCAAATCGACTTTGAATTGATATTTCATGTGAGTCCGTGACCTAAGGGTTAGCCGACTTGACCCATATTTTTGAAGGTACATGTTTATCTTCAGGCCTAGACGCATATCTGATACGTTTTCTGTCTAGTGAGCTGAGTGCATTCGAGGACATGGATTAGCATGGTGACTGGCCATCAGTGCATACGATCACGTCACGGATAGTTATAAAGGACTAGAGTTAGCTTGGTAGCTTTGAGTCAACTTGCATGCTATCGTCATAGTTAGACAGTACATTGGGAGGGGAGCATCGTGTAGTAAGCGTATGGACATCTCACCTTTCTTCTTTATATGGTCCTATGCGCTTTCGAGCGGTCTTGGAGACGTTCGGAGTCTCTACCCCTATCCTTGCGCCCTAGTAATGACTCGAGTGTATATTCACATAGTTGGTTAGATTACCCAGTTATATATTTGTTTACTGTTTTACATTCAGCATGGTATTATGTATAGTTGTATGTCCCCTGAGGACCTGGCTCTTTCCAGATCCATACGAGCACCTGTATCCTACGGACTACGGAGTTGGAGCTGCTACCGATGAGGATCTAGAGGTTGAACCCCTGGAGTACCCTTGATGCGTCGGAGACTTTCTGCTTAGTTTTGGTGCCTCTATCTAGCTAGCTGGCATCCCATCAGTTTTTCTTTATTGCTTAGAGACTTCTCTTGTTTTATTACATTTTATATGTGGATTGTTCTCCACATGACTCTGAGTTGCACTTGTGGATTTTTGAAACGTTACTTATATTTCAGTCAGTTCCTTCATTGTGATATTATCTGTGGATGAGACTAGATAACCTGCATGTGTTATTGTATAGCTTATTTATATTACAACGAACTACATCTGGTTAGGCTCCTTATTGGTGCTCTATACTTGTTCGTACAGCTGGCATGTATTCGCGTACCTGGTCCTACGTAGTTTGAGACTGGGGCGTGACATGTTTTAGTATTGGCACATGCAGTTCTAGTTAACCGTTTCGGTTACGTTAATGTACCGAGTGGGCCTGCAAATAGGATTAGAAGATTTTAGGTCTCATCCACTTGACTATAACATCTTTTGAACACCTTCGCTTTGATTCCACTTGCATCTTGATTGTTTCCGTTCTTTTTCTAAATCCTTAGCTTTATCTTCTTTAGAACAATGTATTCGCGAAGAAAACGTGTCGCCACCAGAGACAACCAATCATCTGGATTGGATGATCATTCTACAGGGCAGGCGTCACAGCTCGACGGTTTACTTCGTCCTCCACAGTCGCTGAACCCCCAGCAGATGACCCAAGGAGCTTTTCCCGCTCCAGCTGCACAAGGATGGGCAGAATCAGATGCTCCAGATTGTTCAGACGATGATGCAGCAACAATAGCAGGAGGTAGCAGAGATGAGACAGCAAGTTGTTGAATTGAGGCAGCAGGCCGCGGCATAGACTGCGAAACAAAGGCAACAAGCAGCTGAGCAGAGAAGGGAAGCTGCCGAGATGCGGTAGGATTTCCTTGCAACACTAGAGAGACTGGTTGCACTAGCACCCGTCTCAGCTCCAGCACCAGCCGCGGTAGCTCAAGCACGTGTTAGGTAAGTTAAGGACTTCAGACAGATGGGGCCCGGGCCATACAAGGGCACGGAAGGGATAGAAGAGACTATTGAGTGGCAAGTCGGCACCAAAAAGTTGTTGAAGGCAGCGCAACTACCCGAAGACTTGTGGATGACGGCCGCGAAGACCGTACTGGTGGGAAACACTCATCACAAGTGGGAGTCGATGGAGCGCTCACGTGGTGCTAACCAGACATAGGATCAGTTCATAGCACATTTTGAGAAGAAATATTTCCCAGCCACTGTGAAGGATGCATTGTACACCCAGTTTCTTCATCTAGAGTAGGAGAAAAAGACCGTTGACGAGTACGATATGGAGTTCAGTCGATTGAGCAGATACAGCGCCATCATGATCCCTAACGACTTAGAGAAGGCGAAGGGATTCCATCATGGCTTGACTCAGGTGCTACAGCAATCACTAGCACTCAAGTCGGTGTCTCTTACGCGGACGTGTTGAAGGAGGCCACGAAACAAGAGGCCATTATGAAAGGGAAAGGAACTCAGCAGAGATATAATCAGGGGCCAGCGAGGACACAACAAGGAGGGCCTATTGGACGACCCACTAGACAGCAGCAACAGCATCAGAGGACCGGCCCGTACCAACAAAGAGAGATCCCGACTTGTCATTTCTGTGGGAAGAGAGGGCATGTGCAGAGAGAGTGTCGGAAGAAACTAAGGACTTGTTTAGCCTGTGGATCGGCCGCTCATCAGGCTCGAGATTGTCCATAACGTGGAGCTATTATCCCAGCTGGAGGCCAGAGGCCAGTGTCACAGGAGCAAATAACCAAGGCAGAACAGTACTTCGTCTACCAGCACCGACGGGTTAGCAGCAGAGAGCCCCATTGGCACCACAAGCAGCACTGTTCGAAAGGGCCAGACATCAGCCAGGAGCTCAGAGGCAGGATCAGGTGTTTGCTCTGACTCAGGGAGGTGAAAAAATAGCAGAAGGTGAGGTTATCATAGGTACCATTCTTGTTGGATCTATCCCTCCTACGGTCATGTTTGATTCTGGTGCTACTTTGTCATTTATTTCTTCTAGATTTTCAGCAATGCATATGATAGCTATCTCCCTATTGACAAAGAGTTGGAAAATCCTTACTAGGGGCAGTATAGTACCTATGAATAGCACTTGTAGAACCTGTTCAGTTATTATATGTGGTAGAGAGATGAGAGCTCGTCTTTTGGTATTTCCCGTGCTAAATTACGATGTAGTTTTGGGGATGGATTGGCTAGGCCAATATCATGCACACTTGGATTGCCATAGAGGTTGTGCAATATTCAAGCCTCCAGGACAGCTAGAGTTCGAGTTTATGCGAGGAGATACGGAGTAGGGCGTAGGACAGTATGCTGGAGCATGCATGGCAATGGAGGTCGCACCACCATTAATCATTGAGGAGTTTGCAGATGTCTTTCCAGATGAGTTGCCAGGTCTTCCACCCGAAAGAGAAGTCGAGTTCACGATTGAGCTAGTACCAGGAACGGCACCAATTTCTTCGAATATATATCAGCTGGCAAAGAAGGAGCTTGACGAGCTGAAGGTACAGCTACAGGAGTTACAGGACAAGGGCTTCAACAGACCAAGTGCATCACCTTGGGGAGCCCCAGTATTGTTTGTGCCAAAGAAAGATGGGACTGTCTACATGTGCATCGACTACAGGGCTTTAAATGCGGTAACTATCAAGAACAAGTACCATCTGCCATGGATTGACGACATGTTCGACCAGTTGATAGGAACACAAGTGTTTTCCAAGATCGATCTGCGATCTGGTTATCATCAAGTGAAGGTTAGGTGGAAAGACATTCAGAAGACAGCGTTCAGGACTCGTTATGGACATTACGAGTTCTTAGTGATGTCTTTTGGCTTGACGAATGCGTCGACGATATTCATGAATCTAATGAACCGGGTATTCCACGGATACTTAGACCAGTTTGTAGTTGTCTTCATTGATGACATATTGGTCTACTCGAAGAGCCAAGAGGAGCACGAAAAGCACATGAGGAAGGTACTAGAGAGGCTGAGACAGCAGCAGTTATACGCTAAATTGAGCAAATGCGAGTTTCTCTTAGATCATGTTTTGTTTCTTGGATATGTGATCTCGGGAGATGGCACTTCGATGGACCCCACGAAGATTTTTGTAGTAGAGACGTGGCCGATTCCCACGGACGTCTCAAAGGTGCGGAGCTTTCTAGGACTTGACGAATACTACCGGAGGTTCGTAGAGAACTTTGTGCGGATTGCAAGCCTATGACTAGGCTGACCCGCAAGGACGAAAAGTTTATCTGGACTGAAGAGTGTCAAGTACCGTTCGATGAGATGAAGAAGCGCTTGAGGATAGCACCCATCTTGACCATACCTAGTGGGCCAGGAGATTTCACTATCTATAGCGATGCTTCCGGAAAGGGTTTAGGTTGTGTCTTGATGCAGCACGGGAACGTCGTAGCATATGGTTCAAGGCAGTTGAGAACCCATGAGAAGAATTATCCCATGCATGACTTGGAGCTTGTCGTAGTTATATTTGCTTTGAAGCTATGGAGGCACTATCTTTATGGAGAGACGGTAGAGATATACACTGATCACAAGAGCCTTAAGTATGTATATACTCAAAAGGATCTTAACCAGAGATAGAGGAGATGACTAGACTGATGACAGACTTCGACATTGAGTTGCAGTACCATCTGGACAAGGCTAATGTTGTTGTAGACGCATTAAGCAGGAGACCGATGGCTATGTTCTTAACGATGCAGAAGGAGTTGCTTTATAACTTGGAGCAGTTGGGCATCGAGGTAGTTATGTCAGGAGAGGTCACGAAGCTGATGAACCTACAGATTCAGTCGTCATTGGTGGAGCGTATCAAGGCAGCTCTGCCAACTGATGCTAAATTTTAGAAGCTTCGACGGAAGACAGAGGTTGGACTACAGACAGGACTAAGGATACACAAAGATGGGACTTTGAGGTGTGGAGATCGCCTCTGTGTCCCCAGCGAAGAGCTTAGACAGGAGCTGATGGCAGAGGCTCACAGTTCAACATATTTCATTCATCCCGGAGGAACAAAGATGTACTGCGACTTGAGGCAGCACTACTGGTGGCACGACATGAAGAGAGAGACATCACATTTCGTAGCCAGATGCTTGGTGTGTCAACAAGTTAAGGCTGAACATCAGAGATCAGCAGGGCTACTGCAGTTGCTTCTGATCCCTGAATGGAAATGGGAGCATATCACCACGGACTTCGTCACGGGTTTTTCAAAGAGTCCAACTGGACGGGACGCCATATGGGTTATAGTAGATCGGCTTACCAAGTTAGCACGTTTCTTGCCATTTTGAGTTGGTTAGTCAACATAAGTTTTGGTATACTTATACATGAGGCAGATCGTAAGATTACACGGGGTTTCGGTTAGCATTGTGTCAACCGGGACTCGCATTTCACATCTCACTTTTGGAGAAGCATGCAAGCGAGTCTTGAGATTCGTCTAAAGTTCAGTGCGTCTTATCATCCACAGACTGACGGACAGTCAGAGCATACTATTCAGATGCTAAAGGATATGTTGAGAGCGTGCATGCTCGACTTCGGTGGATCTTGGAAAGATTATTTGCACTTGGTAGAGTTTTCCTACAATAACAGCTACCAAACGAGCATACAGATGGCACCATTTAAGGCATTGTACGGCTGGAAGTGCCGATCCCCGTATGCTGGAGCGATGTTGGAGAGAGACAGATACTTGACCTAGAGCTTGTGACCAGCACTGTTGAAAGTTAAGCAGATACAAGGTCATCTTCGAGCAGCTCAAGACAGACAGAAGCAGTGGGCAGATACTCGCCGTCGACCATTGGAGTTCGCAGTTGGAGATCATGTGTTCTTGAGGATCTCCCTGCTAGAGGCACCATCAGATTTGGACGTAGAGGGAAGCTGAGTCCAAGGTACATTGGACCCTTCGATGTTCTAGAGCGAGTTGGCGAGGTGGCATATAGATTGGCATTACCACGGTCATTGGAGGCGTACATGACGTGTTCCACGTTTCACAGCTGAGGAGATACATGGCGGACCCCAACTATGTTTTGGATCATTTGGAGATCACCGTAGGACTGAGCTTGTCTTACGAGAGCAGCCAGTAGCTATTATCGACCGCAGTGAGAAGACGCTTCGAGGGCAGCCATTCGATTAGTCAGCGTTGCTTGGAAGCATCATTCACCGGGCGAATCGACTTGGGAGCATGGAGACTCTACCCTAAAGCGTTATCCCCATTTGTAAGGATACAGGTATGATTTAAATGCTGCATTATTGTTCTCCTAGATCGTGCCCTTTTCTAATTTCGAGGACGAAATTTTGTAAGGTGGGTAGATTGTAAACCCCCTCGTCCAAACTAGGTATTTTGTATGTATTAAATAATTTTTAATTATTTTTGTGGTTTATTATTGGTTGTTTTAGACATTGGCTTCACCCAAACTAATGCCTCTACTATCCCCATACCCCAACTGAGACTAACCCATGCCCTTAGCCCACCTCGTATTGTTGTACATTTTCGTATTATTTATAATTTTTCTAGTATTTATAACCCTATAAAAACCTATTCTTTTGAGACTATTTAATTATCGTCTTTGATCAAACTTGTAATTAACCTCCACCATTGGATTAACAACCCACCTATATATATGTATGCATGCCATCCAACCCTGAACCAAATCACTCTCTATCTCCCTCCTCCCTCCTCACGCCGCTGACCCCCCTTCGCTCCGGCCATCCAAGCCGCCGACCGCCGAACCCACCTTGGCCGACGAACCCCTTCTCCCTCTCCTTTTCTTCATTTTAAGGTATTCTCTCCCTCCTACATATATATTTATATATATATTATATATATATATATATATATTTCTTATAAACACCACACACACACAATATATATATATATTATATATAATATAATA